>MNCI01014373.1:342963-370605 GCA_015680685.1 Gnetum montanum
GAGGCGCGTTCTCGCTCAAATTACGAATCTTCGCCTGAGGCCGACCCGTAATTTTCACGGTGTTTTACATGCCATTTAGACTTAAATATTCTAATAAAAATATTCTTGTTAAGGGAGGAATATGAAATGTAATATATTTTATTTAGGTAATCCATTTTTACTAATGTTGGTTGTATCTTTGTGTTGTAATTTCAATTATTTTTGGCTTCTGCTATCTATGTGTTCTCTAGCCTAGATTACAAATGTTAGTTCAAATGTTGATGATAATAATGAATACTAGTTATGATTTTTTATTTAGGATTATTGTTATTTCTTATGCACAAAGACCTTGTTGGATTATAATGTAGGTATAATGGATTGTACAAGCATTTTATGTAGGATATTTTATTAGGTGCATTTGGTATCACAACCCAAAATTTCCATAGATAAATTTATGGAATCACTTAAAGAGCATAAGTTAATTACTTGGACAACCATATAATCTATATAAAAAAGTTAATCTCCAAAATAAATCATTTGAGAAACTTTAACCTCCCAAGTATGAAACCTTATAATCCCATGGGCATACTTGAACAACCCATAAAGAATAAAACACTTAACAAAATCTATATAATGTTACACAAACATTTCAAATAAAAATTCATGATGCACATAGTTTGATAAGGTATAATAGATAACCATATGAAACATTTTGCAAATCTATAACATGGCTCGAAGTATAAAATAATGCTTGAATCCTTTATTCATATTACATCATCACTTCTATTGCACTTTCAATCTACTAACCACACTATCATCTAAAAAATCCATTCAAGTAATCATATACAGTTTGCATGAAACACATGCCAGAAGGGTTAGAACACCTTCATAGTAGAGGATATCAACTTGATGCCACATAGAACAAAGCTAGAAGATGGGGCCCATGCTGCGAAGCATGTTGTTAGAACAAATAGCAAATACCAATTAAGAAATTCATTAATCAAAATCATTAACAATTGTCATTATTATGATAATCTATCATTGATCGATGATTTTGTCTACCTATGGATTCCCCATGAGGTTTCCAACATCAAACATAGAAAGAACTATAATGCTATAACTAACTTGCCTAGCCATCAAGGACTATTTGGTGTGACATCTCATGTATCTAGGCCAACCCTCATGTATGACATATGTTCAATTATTGGGCTAGAAAATCCTCATAAATTTCAAATGACCAATTTTTGGGATACATTGTGGTTATTATCAACCCTGTAGGTACCCTAGGTCCTAGCTGCTCACCATAATCCTATATAAGCACTGCTACTAACTATAATGTCATAAGTCAACTTATTAACTAGCCATCCATTCCTATAATAGTTGTCTTGTTGTAAATCATATGTTTATAAACTCTACTAATATTGTTTGTAATGTTTCTAGGTTGATGGATCAACTTTGAAGTGGACCTAGATGACTCATAACTAATATCAATACTATAATCATTATTTCCAAGCTCCCAATACCTTGAACATGTTCATACATGTTCAAAATGTCAGCTCACTACTATCATCTAAAATTTTCATTTTTTTTAAAATTCTCCTAAGACTATATTTCTTTGCAAAATAAGGAGAAAATCCATAATGACCCCTAGATCTATTGGAACTTAGGTCATGACATTTGAGAAGACAAATATTTCCAAAAGGAGATGACATAGGAGAAATGTAAAGTTAAAATGCAAAGTGAAAATTGTATATAATAATGAATTATAGTAATAAAACAATAAATCTAGGTTAGGTCAAAAATAGAAGGAAGTTCTTTTGACATAGAAAGAATAATAAAAAAGGTAGCTTTGTAGAGATTTAATCTCTATGTAAAATTGATGAAAGAAAGAACACTTTCACTACCTTGAATAATCAACTTAGAGAGAGAGAGAGAGAGAGAGAGAGAGAGAGAGAGAAATGCATAATTGCCAAGTGAGCTAGCATTGTTAGGTATTTATAGGTACAAATTCAAGGTTGTAATTATAATAATAATAATTTAATAATTTAATTTTTAATATTAATTCACATGCATTCACAAAAGGATTTAGTTAGTCTACAAGTAACTATGTCCATGGGTTCAAGTCACCAAGAATACTAGATATAACCTACATCACCCAAAAATTGGTTCTCGATGCATAGGAGAAAATAAGAAAATAATTAAAATAAATCTTAACTATCCATTTAACATTCCTTTAGATAATATTCTTACATTATTTCAAAAACCTTATAATAGCGCAACATATAAAATATAAAATAAATATAATTAAATATAAATAAAATACCAACAATGGGTCATCACCACCTTCCAACCTATCCTTCATAATAGATACCAAGCATTAGAAAATACTAAGAAATAATAAGAAGGAAAACACAAAATAACAATATTATGAAATATATTATAAGAAAAAGGTCAAGGTCTAAGATCTTAAATAGCATATTATCATGATATAATAAAAACATGTATACTTACTAAAAGGTCCAAGGGTCCAAATTTACCAATACATAGGAGGTTGTACCAAGATACATAAGCTATAAGCAAATATATCATGATGTACAAATGATAAAATACCAAGGTATCTATAATGCATTTACACAAGGATTCAAGAGTTCAAACCTTAAGATGCATAGCCATAGGTATAACCATAAGAAATGAAAAAACTACACTAGCATATACCATTAGCAAGATACAATATATATGATTAACATAATGTATTTCAATATATCATTATTCTTAACAACCTGGCACAAGAAAATAAATAAAATACCTACAATTCTAGGTTCAAAATAGTGGGGTCTTACACACTTTGACACTTCAAGGAATCTTGATCCTTGAAGATAGAAAATGAGATCTTATCACTCCAAGATAAACAAACATACCATCATGTGCAAACATAACTGTAAGATAAATATCCACAATAGTTATTAATCTTTTTAATCCAAAATGCTTGACAAGTTCTAGATTGAGCAACCTCCATCTATACATTTACAACCACAAAACATGTCCTATGCCATGCTTCATGATTATGCATAAATTCAAACTCCTTCATGATATCTATGTCAATAATTTTTTATCTTTCTTTAGGCCTTTGGAGATCCCCATATTATATTCTATAAATTTCATCAATTTGAAAACAAAAGTTTTTTTTTTTTTTTTTGAAAATATACTTTCTTTTACCATAGAAATCCATTTTAAAAATTTGAAAATAGATGACTTTATATCAAAAATATATATACTTTAATATAATATAAAATTTTATTCTATAAATCAACAACTTCAATAAAAGTAACTCTCAATCCAAAATGTACTTCCTTACAACATGGACATTCAAAACAATGTTAGGGGCATAATAAAAAATTACAACCATACCTTATAAATCTAGTAATTTTCTCTAAAAGCTCCCTCTCTCATTATCTTTCTTGGATGCCACTTGTAAAAACTTAAATAAAAATCTAATAGTACTAGAAAGTCATGCTCTAACACCAAATTTTTATACCCCTAGATTTCATTAGATAAAATTATGAATTCTCTTAAGGGACATGAATTAATTACTTCTAAAACCATATAATCCATATAAGAAACTTGATCTCCAAAAAAATAATTTGAGAAACTTTAACATACTAAGTATAAAACCTTATAATATCATAAAACACTTGAACATATCATAAAGAATAGAATACTTAACAAAATCCATGTAATGTTACACCAACATCTTATATACAAATTTTTGATGCACATAGTCTCATAAGATAAAATAGATAACCACATGGGTCATTTTACAAATCCATAACATGGATCCAATTAATAAATAATTCTTGAATTCTTTATTTATATCACACCATCACTTCTATTGTGCACTTTGAACTACTAACCACATCATAACTTGGAAACTCCATTTAAGCCATCATCTACAATCTACATGAAACCCATGCAAGAAGGTTTAAAACATCTTCATAATAAAGGAAATCATCCTATTACCACCTGAAATAAATTTGAAAGATGGGGTTCATGCTGCAAAGCATACTATTAGAACCAACAATAAATATTTATTAACAAATTCACTAATCAAAATCATTAACAATTACCACTAATAAAATAATCTACAATTAACTCATGATTTGGTCTACCAATGGATTTCCCATGTGGTTTCTAGAATTAGATGTAGAAATAACTATATGTCCCATACCAACTTAATGTTCCATCAAGGACTATTTGATGTGAAACCTCACCAATCTAAGCCAACCCTCATTGATGAAGCATCAATAAGCCATGTCAATGGGCCCCCATTTACGTGGTGTTGCCCCATCGATGGGGCCACATCGATGTAGCATTTGCTACATTGATAGGGTCCTGTCAACATAGCCCTTATGCAAAAACTATAAATATGAGCTCCTAGCCATGTTTATGGGCATCATATTCATAGTAGTAGCCAAACTTTTGCAGTTTTTACATTTGAAAGTTAGAATATTTCTCCCGAGTGCCCACAACAAGAGTCATTGATTGTACAAATCTTTATCCAAGCATTATTGTACCTAAGCATGATAGTGTAAGCTTCTTGATAAACCTTGTAGCATTTTGGATAGTTTAGATATTTATTTATGCATTTAATGCTTTCAATTAATTATTTAATTTTCTCAAGTAATTAAGCTAATTAAGTAAGATAAGCTAGATAGATTAAATACATAAGTATGTCCACTTCAAGCATAACATAAATTTGCTTGGTAATCTCAGTAGCGTTATTGCTTGCTATGTCCAATAGTGTAGGACTTGGTAACCTAGCATTGCATACATGGTTTTAAGACATGTACGAAAAGTGGGAATAGATGCTTATGTTAGGATTACTTAGAGACTAGTTAGTTAATTTAGATTAGTCATTAAATTACTCTCTCTCTCTCTCTCTCTCTCTCTCTCTCTTCAAGCACCCAAAAAACATAAAACATAAAATGAGAAAAATGATATGCCTTGATTACTCTTAACCATACCATTATGCTTCACAAGTGTAATTGAGAAGACAACGAATGACCTTAGGGCAAGGTTCACTTCCTAGAAGACTAGTGTACCAAAAACGATAAAGTCCACATAATTCGACTAGATCATGCATGAACGCTTTGTGATTTGTATGGTTGGGCATAGGGGTACCTCATTACACATCATTAGCACCATTTCTAGGGACTTGTTTGTTGAAACGTGCACTATCTAAGATTAATGAATATTATTAATATCGTTGGATGAACTCAATGTCAACATCACTCTCACATGACATATAACTACTAAGCATACTAATAATTTTATTTGTTTTGCAAAATGGCTTCTTTCCACCAGTTTGAAGATGTCAGACCATTAGTTCCATAGGAGTGTAAATTGGTATACACTCATCCAAATGAGTATGTATCGAACTTCACCTTCATCCTACATTAGGATGAACAACTGGATGGCATGATATGGAGGGCAACATCATATTTCTCCATAATCAATCTGTGCCCAAGATGTTGTTTCAAACCCTTGAAAATTTAGGCATCTCAAATGTTCATGAGGAATACATTATGAATGATCATGACACTCAAGACTACTATCCCACTGAAACACAACACAAGCAAGATCAACACCAGGTGAAGCACAATGATTTTATGAAGGGAAAACATTTCACTAATCCCTTGTTCCTCATAAATCAAGATGACAATGAGGATCCTCCCTTTGAAGTTATCAACATGAAGATTCTCCACCCCCTATTGTTGGTAGTGAGGGTGTAACCCTAAACCTAAAATCCACTATTCATAAACTAGGTTCAAGAAAAAGTGACAGTCAAGGTAGCGACTTGGATAAACATCGCAATGGCAAAGGATCTAAGGATGATGATCATAATGAACAAAGAGGTGATGGAGGACACCATGGTGGTGATGGAAATCCACCTTCCTCTTCATCCTCTTTAGCCAATTTTGAACATTCCTCTTCATTTTCTAGTTCTTATAAAAGCTACCATCAAAATAATCATGATGAAGGTGATCAGCAAGACAACAATGACCATCAAGGCCATCAAGAATGTAGAGGTGATAGAAACCATCATCAACATAATCATGATGATGAACCTCTAGTGGCAACTAGAAGTATGCTTAACATTGCAAAGGCAATTAGAATTCCAACCAAGCATATGAAAGAAAGTTGGATCAAGCACTTAAACATTAATAATATCCCATGATTTAAGGGGAGACATAATTCTAATCTACATAATCATCTACAAGCTTTCCACGGTGCCTATGCCTTATAAAACATTGAAAATGATTAGCAGAAACTCAAGCTTTTCCCCAAGACACTCATTAAGGAAGCTGAGAGCTAGTACCGATCCTTGGAATTGGAATCCATTTTCCAATGGAGTCCCATATTAGAGATATTTAATGACAAACACCAGACACACTCTCTAGAGTATCTAATCTAAGAAGAAAAATCCAAGGCTGGAAATAGGGAACACATGAACCCTTGTATGCCACCATGGGTAGATATTATTCACTCTTACATCGATGCCCTAGCCATAGTTATTCTCAAAGGGAATAGCTCCATCACATCATAGATGGACTTAGAGCAGAAACTAGAGCTCTTGGGTTTTATGCCCAACGGAGACTGTTTGAATTAAGAGCTCATCAGATCCAAAGGCTTATAAAGCAAGTAGCGAAATAAGGTGAGTTGCCAAAAAGGGAAAGTGCAGGAGAGTATAATAGGGACCCTTCCATTAGGAAATAGGAGGTCCAATTTTATGGTGAGGAGGAGTCACCACTCGATGAAGTGGTAAACAAAAAAACCTTGTCTATCCAAAAAATTGTGTCTAATATTTTGGCAAAGGTTGATAAATTATAGGACTCTTTGGATGAAAAGCTCCAAACTTCTATGAAAATTGCTAAAGAATCTAGAGAACAAAATAGTGATTGTAACTATAGGAGAAGAAGAGAAGCTGAACGTGCCTACCAGAAAGGAAGGGGCAAAGCTACTACAGTAGAGGAAGTTGTGGAGATAAACTCCAAAAATGATTCTAGTTGTGATATCTATCAATACGAACATCCAAAGGGGTGTTGCCTTATGATGTCACACTTACAAGATTCTATGGTGTATGCATTGAATCCTCAACTAGCACATAGGCAGGAACTTAGATGATTACCTTATCCTCAAGGCAATCCAAGGCAATTCCACCAACACCAACAAGCTTATTACCCATGTGGAGCTCCATCACAACCATATGAAAAATACCAATAGTGACACTAACCACAATCATGGGGCCTACCACCGCCAAGGCAACAATATCGTTATAGACAACTAGATGCATATGGGTACTTGTTGGCGACCGTTTGGGACACGACCACCAATAAGTATCCTAGAACAGGATTTAGGTGCTTGTTGGTCTCTGGCAACACCAAGGCCCAGATACCTCCAAATAGACTTAGTAGTTAATGTGAGTATGTGTGTGTGTTGTTGTGAAAAATGAAATGATTGGGTTGTGTGTAAAACTATAAATGACTTATCTTAAAGAGATTCAGCCAACTTTGCAAAGTACTGTGAGTTGTTGAGAGTTCCTATTTCGTTTAATTGCCTAGTATATGTGGTCCTTATAATATCTACTTGTAACAAATAAAGTTTTGCAAAAACATTTGAGCACAACTCTACGAATTTACTTCTAATTTTCCCCAAAGAAAGAGATAGTTCTACAAGAAAACTAGAAATAGAGCGAGATTCAATGGAAATAGAAAGAAGAGAAAAAGAAAGTAGATTTGTGTAAAGATCTCAAATGTTTAAACAAGGTAAAATGATATGAGTAAACACTTCACAATAAATCTATCCCAATTTCAATAACTACAAATTTTTCAAACTTCCAAGGCTCAAACAAGCAATTTCTTCAAGAAAATCCTATTATGCTACCCAAAAAAAATGTTACGTAAACTATCACGTACGAGACTCTATTTTGGCTAGATAATGGATGTCAACAATTGCATTCAATAGAACCTTCAAAAGACTTGATAATTTTTGATTGAAATACCACGGAGATTCACTTTAAAGATAAAAGAAGCTATTCTGGTCCTATCAAAATACCAAAGATTTTATGAACCCTCTTGGCTATTGAATCGTTCAACGGCTTGACTACATGCAGAGGCTCTCTTACAAAAATCTCAATAGCGGTTCTTATACATTGCACAATAATAAAATTTACTACTAAAATGCTCTTAAGGCTTTCAAACAAAAGCTCTTCTATGGAAAAATTTTAATAAAAATCTTCTATCATGCAACAAGAACAATAAGAGCAATCTAAAAATCCCAAAATTACTTGTCAAGCATGATACTATGTAAACCACTAGCTAAAAAATTTAAACAAAATAAAAAATAAACATAACTCACAGGACTATGACAAAGAGGCTGAAATGTTGTCTTTAGCAAGTCATCTTACAAGCAATCTTTCACAATGTCTTCTTTACAAATCCTCCTCCAAGACCCAAAGCAAGACCTCGAGTGTAATATCTTTCCTCTAATCCCTGAAGCCTTTTTATAGGGTCTCATAGGTAGTTAGATATTCCTAAATATCTTGGGTAATTTCTCTCCCAAGTAAGGAAGTTATAACTTTCTCAACAAGTTAGGAGATATTACTTGTCCAACAAGTTAGGAAGTTATAACTTATACATGAAGTTAGGAGAAAATCATGCTAACATTGGCATGTGTCTTTACAAATATTACAAATATTTCTTTATAAGCAACAACCTATATAATAATTTTTAAAAAAATAAATCCAAGATCTCCATACTATAAGAGCTCCATACAATTGTCATTTTATTTTTATTTAGGATTTTAAGTTTTTAATTGTTAAACTTCATTAACCATCGAAGCCCTAGTAATTTTCATGAATAGGTGGTAGTAAGAAAGTAATTCAGCATCCACCTTAGTGTAGACGTTGGTGGCAGCGGCTGTATGGTCTTTCAAATCAAGAAAGTCGATCCTTACAAATTTGTATAAACAAATAATCTGCATTTGTAATTTTCTGTACCTTATTGTCTTTGAACTCATGTACTAGTAAATCACTGCTACGCGGATTACAGGTGACAGTTACAAGAATGGTGGGGAGTAATCAGTTGGTTGGTCGTTCTTCGACTGCTAGCTTATTTCTTTCCTTCCTTGTCCCTACACAAGACCCGTAGAAATGGACACATGCTCTACCTCATTTCCAGTGTTGATCTCAGCCAAAACCCTATATCAACTGCCACCGCAAAACAAGGCCCTACTGCTGCATCTAGTAATATTGTCGTGTGGCGTTTAGTTGCTGCCACCATGTGCCATCTCTGAGAGTGCCCCAGTATACGGGGGCCAAGATGCTAGAACACTATAGCTTGTTGATGTTGAATCCTCTAGTGGCTTCGCTGATGTCTCTTGGAATCCGAATGAGTGTTTGTCACGGATGTGCAAGTAGGTAGATGTACCCATTCTCCACAGAGCTTCGATTTTTCAATTTCTACTAGTAGTTAATGTTGGGGGTGATTGCAACGGGGAGAGAAACACCGCAGAAGCTAGGGAGGGGCCGCACCTTTTTGAGTAGAGGATGAAGAGCGAGGGCCAGATTTTTTTTTGAGACAAATGCACGCCTGTCATCACTCAGGGGTGCTGTGAGCAGCTACACTCAGAGAGTGCACGCACGAACAACATGTACCAGAAGACTTGGCTTCATTACCAAGAAAGAAATCATAGCATTGGCCCATATTCTAGGCAAACTTTGCACACAACACCGCTACTTCCGTCGCGCTCGTCCATGCACAGACAACACTGCCGCACTTCCGTCCGCACTTCCCTGTTGCTTATTTCTGAAAAATTCTTTAAAAAATGCATTGTCAAGCATGGTGAGATCAAGCCAGAGTGCCCACATGGGCTTTCCGGAGAGAATGTAGAGCGACTCCGTGTCCAGAGCTCGACTCTCATGGAGGCCACGTTCCATGATTCGATCCAAAACGACGGCCACGTTGGCCACCACGGTGCGATTGTGCTGCACTTAGAAGGTGGGACCCACCATGGGTAACATGTGAGAGTAGATGGAGAGAGTGTCTTCGTTTGGATGGCTGTGTTGAGTTTGCACCACGTGTGCCATCACCATCGCCATGACATGTGTCTGCCGAGCTGCACCTCCACTGTGCCATCGTCGTCGTTATTTCCCAAGGTGATGTGCAAACATCGCATGTTGAAGGTCTGCCGACCATCCACTCTCTCTCTTGCGTCACACGAAATGCCACTTTTTCTTTTCCATTATAGAAAGAAATTTCATTCTTAGCCACAAAATTTTGTATGATATATTCCTTAATTTCACAGGATAAATAACTTCACCCTGCACCGGACTACTGAATTTGCATTTCCGCATTAGTGTCTTGTGTCATTCAATTCACAAACTTGAAACTTTTTGGACCTATATTTGTTGGAACAACCAAGCCGCTCAAGTATTGGGATATGGAAGATAAAACATTGATGACAAGTCAGACAGAAATGGAGGAAAAAGAAGATACAGACTCCCAGGTAGCCAAAAGAAGGTTTCTACAAACTCGGCCTTCCTCAGAGACCGATGAAGGTTGTATCAGCAACAATTTTGATGTGTTTATTTGTTACAGAGGCCATGATACAAAGAATACATTGGCTCGTTACTTGTATTACGTTTTATCCCTTATAGGTGTTAAGGTGTTTCTTGATCAGGCAGAGTTGCAAAGTGGGGAGACCTTAACAGAGGCCATTAAAGAAGACCTTTCATGTTCTCCTGTACATCTATGCATACTTTCTAGTGAATTTGCAGAGTCTCCTTGGTGTCTTAGAGAATTGGTGATGATGCTGTACAAACATGACTTGGGTACTATTCCATGAAATGGCCAAAATGTGCCAACAGTACTATGTTTAGCAACCCATCTCTCCAAGAAGTTTTGCAAGCCACATCTCATTATAGCATCACTATTACCCTCCAGAGTACCATCAAACACATTCACCATCTACCTAAAAGGAGAACACATACCCATGACACCCTCCTCATCTATCTACACACATTCCTCCATCCTCAATCCAATTACCTCATACTACATCCATGCAAGGAGAAATTCCTTCACAACCGTAGCAATGAAATGCTACAAGGGTAGTGAATTTTCAACTGGCTTTCCAACCAAGTGGTTTAAATAATTGATCTAGGAAATAACCCTTTTTCTAATCCAATAGTCCTTCCAAACCCTCACAACCTAGTGCGACTAGTCACCTTGCGTCTCCAACATTCTCATCCTTTGCATCAAACACCTTCAAGTGTCCTTCAAACCAAAGGCTGCCTTAGATCTGTACTATGATGTTAACTCATGCTATTTCTAATTGGATCAAGGCTGGAAATCTTCCCGTGAAAAAATATAACATAGAAAGTATTCTCATTTTCCTACAGATCGCTAGACATGAGCCATGCAAGGCTCTTATTAATTTTGGTTTTGGTGTCAATCTCATCTCTCATGATATGCACAAGGCCTAGAACCTACCACTTCTCAAGAAAAGCAACATCCATTTACAATTGGTAGACTAATCAATTATTGTTCTTCTAGGACTAGTGGAAAACATTGTAACCACAATTAATGGGTGGTCCTATCCTATCAATTTTTTGGTGATCAGGGTTGAAAACTGCAAAGGTAACTTCCCCATCATTATGGGAAGGGCTTGGTTAAGTAGAGTCAACGTACATATGGGCATAAGAGACCTCTCCTTGGAAATCTCCAAGAAAAATGAATTTGGAAAGTTAGAGAAGAAATGTATTCCATGCATCATGTACAAAGATAACGAATGCAATTGCATACAAAAGATTTGGTCCATCAAAAGTACATACATCAAAGCATGCAATTAGTTTGCATAAGAAATAGATATTCAAAGATGTTTGTACATAGCAACCACAAAATAGGAGGGCACCCAATGGCTAACAACTGACTCAGATAGCAGTACATTATGCATGAAACCAACTAAGAGCCTAACATGTGCTTATGTTGAAAGCATGGATGAACTTGAGCAAGTTCATCACCAACTCTCTGATGATGAAGATGATGATACCTATTGGGAAGAGTTGGAAATCCCTGATAACTTCAAGTAGGAGCCCCTAAAGCTAAAAATGCTACTAGCTAGCATGGAATATGCATTTTTAAATAATGGAAAATCAATCATAATCAATACCAAACTTGCTTCTAAACAAAAAGAAAAGTTGTTAACGATGCTTAACAAATGGCCAATAGCCTTTGCTTGATCATATCCCAAGCTAATAGGAATCAATCCAATGATATGCCAACATTGCATTTACACTAACCCAACCATGAAACTAAGAAGGTAGCCATAGAGTAGGTTGAACCTCAAATTGAAGTAGATTGTCAAGGAGGAAATAAAGCAACTCCTCAAGGCAGGGTTCATCTATCCCATCATGGATAGTGAGTGGGTTAGCCCACATGTAATTATGCCAAAGAAGGATGGCAAGTGGTGGGTCTACATCAACTTCATGCTATTGAATATGGCAACATTTAAAGATCATTTTCCATTACCATTTGTGGATCAAGTGTTGGATATCATATCCAGGCATTGCTACTATAGCTTCTTTGATGGTTATAGTGGCTATAACCAAATCCAAATTGCACCAAAATATCAAGTGAAGACAACATTCATGAGTTCATAGGGAACTTTTGTATATTGTAAGATGTGATTTAGTCTATGTAATGCCCCTGCAACATTTCAACAATTGGTCATTACTATTTTCCAATAGCAAATCGGTAGTGGTGTGGAAGTCTTCATGGATAACTTCTCCACCTATGGAGCTACGTTTGAGCAAGCCTTGGACCACCTTAAGTAAATACTGGAAAGATGTTTGGAAACAAATCTATGGCTCAACTAGCAAAAAATTCATCTCATGGTCCAAGATGGCATTATGTTTGCGCACCAAATTTCACAAGAAGGGATTGAGGTAGACCCAGAAAAGATATGGATCATCCAAGGAATTAAATGCCAACCAAAGATAGTCAAATATGTCAAATCATTCCTTGGACATACTGGCTACTACTGGTGATTCATAGAGAATTTCTCTAAAATTGCAAAGCCATTGGTTGAGCTGATGAAGAAAGATGCTCCATTCATCTAGAGCAGCGAATGTGAACATGCATTCTCTAAAATGTGAACTTCCAATTCTATGTGTACTAGACTAGTCTAGACTATTTCACATAATGATGGATGCATCTAATTATGCTTTAAGAGCTATGCTTACATAGTTAGATGATAAAAAATGTCCATATTACATCCACTACATGAGTTGAAGCATTGTGGATGCATAGTTGAATTACACCACAACTAAAAAGGAACTAATGGAAATGGTGTATGCTCTCAACATGTTTAGGCACTATGTGCTTAGTTATAAAGTATTTTTGCACATAGACCATAGTGTCATCTACTTTCTAATGAACAATTCAATAGTGAGCCCTTGTATTATACTATGGCTCATGATCTTGCAAGAATTAAATCTCATGATTGTAGATCAAAAAGGAATTGAGTATGTGATCACTAACCACCTCTCTCGATTAAGATGGGATAACAAAGTGAAGGAGAGCCCACTATTTGATTAATTTCCAAATGAACTCCTCTTTATAGAAGTAATAAATGACCAAGTGCCCACAGAAAAAAAATGGTATGATAGCATCCTCACTTACCTGCTCACTTAGGAGATGCCACAAGATCTTGACTTTAGAAAGAAGCAACAATTTCCTCATTAGGCCAAATACTTCATGGAAATCAATGGACACCTCTACAAGGTATGCACTGATGGCCTGATTCATTAGTGTGTCCTTGATGAAGATCAATCATGCATTCTCCAAAATGTTCATGAAGGGCCTTATAGAGGCCATTATGTAGGGAGATGCACAACCATAAAAATCTTGATGGTAGGATATTATTGGCCTAAAATATTCAAGGATGCCCAACCATTTGTATGATCTTGTAAACATTGTTAATGAGATGGTGGGATGATTGCTTGAATGAAAGGTCCTCAATAGTGGTTTTAACCACTGGAGCCCTTTGACATATGAGGCATTGACTTCATGGGTCCCATCACACCCATGTCCAATAGAAAGGCGTATATCATCATAGCAGTCAACTACTACATAAAATGGGTAGAAGTAGTAGTCATTACCAATTGTACATCATCCATTGCTACTATATTTATACAACAAAATGTTGTAAATGGGTTTGGGATGCCATGTGCACTAATTTCTAACAATGGAACTCATTTTACAGGTGCCATTTTTAGAAAGCTAATGTAATGCTTAGGGGTTGAACATAAATTAATAACACCCTATCAGCCCCAAGCCAATAGTCAAGTAGAGGTAACTAACTAGGAGATCACAAAGATCCTAACAAGGACCATAAACAAATATAGAAGAGATTAAAGCATAAAACTCGATGATGCCCTATGGGCCTACTGCTCAACATGGAAACTCCCTATTGGCTACTCTCCCTACAAGCTAGTGTACAAAAACTTCCAATGCTCTTGATTCAATTTGAGCTCTATACACTCTCAATAGCCTATGACCTGAATCTTGACCTGAGCCTAGCACAAAAGGAAAGACTAGTCAACCTTAACATGCTAGATGAAAATTGACTAGTGTCCCTATCTTTGAATGAAGTGCACAAGGCATTCAACAAGCAATGACATGACCAAAGAATATGAAAAGTGAAATTCCAACTAAGAGATAAGGTTCCTTACTAGAATCCCACATATGTAACTTAGAAAAAAAAATTTAAACATTGTGGAAAGGACCTTATATAATTGTTGAAACCTTTCCTTCTAGGGTCATGACCATATACAAACCTAAAAGCCCAAATAAAAAGTAGTTGATCAACATTCAACAAGTGAAGCTTTTCCTAGAACCAAGACATGTTTTTGATTTTGCAATTTATTTATTTTACAACTTATTGATTTTTAAAATTTTTTCCATTTTACACCATTTTTTATTCTACACCATCATTAGTACATTTGAATCTTTATTGAATATTTCACACTTTCTTCTATACTTTGTTTTATTTTTTTTAAGTGTGGTTTTCAAATTTTTGCTAATAAATGTGCTTTATTACCTACAAGATACAATGGTGTTGTAGCTATTACAAATGGTGGTTTGTACTTAATGTTCAGTTTGCTACTATCTAGTTTCAATTTTTGAATTTTTGTATTGATAACTGAGTCATGATTTCTTATTCATGGAATAGGTAGTGAGTCCATGACATCCACCAATCCACAAACTCTATGGTTTTCCTTATTCTAAAATTTGAGTTCCCTTTCATTAAATTGACTTTTAATAAATTTGTGACCTTGGTAGTTTCTAGAATTCGGAAGGATTCAAAGGTTTGAATAGGATGTGAGTTCAAGGGAACTCAATACTCTTTGTACTTTTCTACTTACCTGAATGGTTGAGTGTTTTTCATAGACTTCTTACCTTTCCATTCTAATCACTAAATAGGAAGTCAAATAAAGTCTTTGCCTAGTGTGGTTCCCATCCAAAAAAAATTATATATATATATATATAATAAAAAATGATGGAAATTCACAACACACCCCTTAGAAGAATAAACAGGCTACAAGCATTGGTTATGGGACTAGAAAGACATGCACACATGCTTGAAGATCCCCTCTAACTAAAGTCCTCTCTCACTTCCTACTTCTCTTTTCTTCTCTTTATGAAACGATGGTTGTTTTGTGGGCATACTCTTGTGAAGTCACTAAACAAGGTTAGTTTTGGTCTGGTCTAAGGATGGATCTTCTTCAGTCATTTTAAGCATGAACTTCACAAGGGACTTCTTACAACCTTAGTTGGGAATTCCATTCCACCTTCTCAATTATCCATTTATGTTGTCCATAACTCACCTCATTTTTAGTGTTCATGTTCTTGATTCCATGTCTTAGTTTGACGTATTTGAATTCTTAGGTAGAATATTCAAGGTTTTGGTCCTTAAATTCGATTGACCATTAGTAACTTATGGGGCCTACAGATTCCTTAGGTTGAGGTTATGCAAAGGAAAAATAGGAATGTGCCTACTATGGGGAGGACCCACTTTCATATCCCTTGTTCAAGCTCATTAAGTATCTTATCCCTAGACATTCTTGCAACTGGAATCTTTCATACATACATCTTCCACGTTAGACCATTCGCTCCTTTACATATTTTGTTCATTACATACATTCTTCATCAAATTTTTAAATTTTTGAGCTTTTAAATATCATCTTCAATGATGTTATCATATTCTTGGATTTTTTGGAATTCCATGGACCTCAATTTCATTGAAAAATTCATTATATTTCTAGAGATATTCAACTTTGAAAATTTTGGCCGATGGACCCCATATACGGGGCCCCATCAATGAAGTAGACCCATATACAAGGCCCCATATATAGGGCCCTATCAACATAGTTGAAAAATATTATAAATAGGTGTGACCCCACTTAGAAAATTAACATTTTCTCACAAATTCCAAAGGAGTTTTTCAATTTTTCAGAGCTCAAAATCTTCCAAGTGCAATAACTCACAAACCATTTATCCAAATCACTCCATTCTTCAACCCTACAGCTACCAGAGGTAAGCTCTTCATCATGGGGTCCACAAATGTACCATTTTTTATAGAAAATTTTTCACAATTTTTCTAACTCCCATGAAGGTTTAACTGACAAATCAACTATTAAATACTAAATCACAAGAGTTAAATTTTTCCAACAAGCTTCAATGAAAATTATAATAAATAATTAATAAAATAATCAATCTGTTATGATCCAACCTTAGCCAGAGTGTAACTAACTAATGAGAAAAGGTATTGAAAAACTTTAAATTTACACATTACATCTACTAATTCATGGATGTGTTGTGACCATAGATGGCACCAAAAGAAAAGCACATGTAGAAAGCAGGACTATCCCAACCAAGGGAAAAATGGCCTAGAATGGGAAGAGGCCAAGAATAGCCCCAAGAAGAAGAACTACTTGCAACACATGCCACAAGTCCTCTTAGGGAGGAGGTGATGAGTGGCGAGGTACCCCTACACTCAACCATACGAATATGATCATTTTCACGCACGATCCAGTCGAACTCCGCAGACGAACTAGTTGTGGCACCTAGATAGTTAGCCTTAGGTCATAGTTCATTGTCTTCCCACTTGGAATAGCATTAGCTTTGTCACATATGGTTTAGTCCAGAGTGAGTTGTATGATGGGTTTCTAATCTAATGCTACTCTTGAAGGCAATGGAAATAATATTAACTAAGCTAGGAGGAAAGGGTAAGAGAGTCTAAACTAACCTAAGTGCGATGAGAATCCATTCCTTAATCATCCATACACATCTTGGACCTCATGCACAACTACCACTAGGATTACCAAGTGCATGGCCTAGGTACGCTACTAGGTTGCCAAGTAGTCACACTTAAATGTTCGTGATTAAGTCGTACTCATTCCACATTTTAACGTGAGTTTAAGGGTGAGAGAGACTAATTAGGAAAGAAATAAATAAAAATTAATTGAATAATTAAACTAAGTGAATGCTGCAATGATGAAGTGATCTCGATCTTTATTTTTGGTCATGTGTGTGTTGAAGTACTTCACACTCGAATAAAGGATGCCGTACAATTACATTCACCATACTATGGGCATACACTGGGAAATAATCTATCTCTAGAGGGATCAAACTGTTAGAGCTTAGCTATAGTCTAATCTAAAAAATGTGAAACAAGGGAGAGTTGCCTCTTATTTATAGATCTGGTGGTGGACTATGATATCACATACACGATATCGCAGGGAAAGATGCGATATCACGTACACGATATCGCATCCCATCATACCCCCATGACTGAATAAAAACTCGTCCTCAAGTTACAGTGATTACACAGTGGATAGGTATGGGATTATTAGATGAAAAAATAAATGGGATGATGCCACAGTGTGGGAAGAAAACAAAATAAAGACACAACACATGGAATACGCTACAACTACAAAAACTTGGAACTCATGTAGTTCCTGGTCATAGTGGCTCCTCCATTGGTGCCTTCCCTTTGTCTTGTGCTCACGATTTTGAGGTTTGATGGTGCTAAAGTATGGCCTGGATCTTCTCCTCTTCAGTTTGAGGGTCTTGTGCCATCCATGCTAATGTTCCAATGTTTGACAGAGTCGGCACTTCCCACGGATAGGGTAGTTGCGGAAACATTTGGTTGGCCTTGACATACCAAGCCACAAATACCTGTTGTTCCTCCTCATAGGCTCTAGCTTTATCTTTGTATTCATGAAGATCTGTTAGCCATCGATCCAAGTTGTTTGCGACATCTTTCTATCCCTAGTAGCCAGCTCTCACTACCTCAAGTTTAGAATTTGCAACATCTAGTTTTTCTAACAGCTTCTTGCATTCTACAAATTTCGCTTTATATTTGATATGAGTGGAAGATACCTTCTACTTGAGCTCTAACCTTAGGTATCCTGCTATTAACATGTCAAGTTTGGCATATCTTAGGTTTGCCAACTCCATGTACTCTGTCAAGTCCTGAATCTGCAGGTCCCGATTCTTAACTTCCGCTTGATGGGCGAAGGCATATGTGTCTAATATGGCCCGCCAATCAATGTGTTGAGCTCTGATAGTGTTGATTTGGGCCTTAGCCATATGGATCTCCTTTTCAAGGATCTATTTATACATCCCCACCTAATCACGGAAGTGCTCCTTCAGCTTTTCATGTCGTTTAGCCTCATTCTGCCATGCACTTATCTCAATCGCCGAGTTTTGACGAATGGTGCATACCTCCTCCATCAAGAGGGTTCAATTTTCTCTGGCTAAATAGCTTATGTCTTGATTGACTTGGATGAATTATTATCGTAGTTGATGAAAGTGTCCATGGAGAACATTCTTTTACTTTTCTACAGTGGTCAACCGAAGGTTGTTAGTTGTAAGCTGTTTATTTTCTTCTTGCAAGGCCTTGAGTGCCTTAAGATGCACATGAGTTTGCACCTGTGATGTGGAGGCATCCCAAACAGCCTTCTTCCTTTCATCTACCACCATTTTATTCTCTGCGATTAACTTTGTTAGTTGTTCCGTTCTAAAATTTTCTAGCTGGTCTGTGCGAAAAATTGCAGAGGATCCCGCTGTGCTGCTTGTAAGGTCACAAGCTACTCTTGTAGTTTCTGCACTTTAGCTTCAGCATGCTCGGCCCTCACTTTGGATAAGACTAGCTTCCCTTTTGTGCAAATGAGGTCTGATTGAATTCTTGTAACATCTTGAGGGATGTCAAATAGGGACATCATTACTTGCCCTATTTGAAGTAATTGATCAAGCACATCCTCATGTTCTGCAGGAGTCATTGAGGTTCTAGCCAGAGTTTGAGCATCCCGTGCTCCTAAGAGATCTACTGATGGCACAATAGATACATTGAAGGATTCTTTAATGTGGTCTATGACCACTTCTGCAGCTCCCGTGGCATTTTAGTGTTGCATGACCACTACTATGGCCCCTTCACCAGTCTCTAACTACACCTAGAAAGATGTCGCATTCCCTAAAATCTGTTGTGACCATCTACTTTTCCCTCCTCCTGTATGAATGGATACTTTGATTGTTGTGCGATTCAACGAAATCGTAGGTTGGATGACATCATCGATGATGTGGAAGAGGTTTGCATCATCACGACTTCCCCAACTAACCATCTTAGCGATGGCCCTAAGATGGCTCATCGATGGTTTGTATTCTTGCAGCGGTGGTGGTTGATCTTGGCCTATGCTAGGTCGTGCTTCTTGTTTTTGGTTGGGACTCATGGCTGGAGGTTGACTAGGTCCAGCCATATGTTCTTCTTCTTGTTCTGGTCCTAGCTCTTCGCTAGTGCTTTTCCTTGGAGCTGGCACCTTTAGCAATTTAGCATATGAAGCAGTTTGAGCTTTTCAAAGGACATCATTGATGTATCCCCGAATACCAGCATGTTAACAAAGCTTTCTGATAAGACAAGGGAAAGGCAACACCATCTTCCTTGTCTTTCGTTCTTCGAACCACCTCAAGATTACTGTCAAATATAGATGGGGTAGGTTAGCATTAACCTTTCCCATCAACACTGCACATCCTCTAGCCACATACATTGATATTATTTTTAGGCCCTTTGTGGGAAAGAGATGATATGTTCCAATTTTGATGTAAACCCTCTCTTCCATCATTAATTCACGAAATTATTTATCTCTACCATAAGCCTTCTTCAACCAATCCTTTTGCACATCAGGGTCTAAACGGGTGGATAACCGAGCAACTTGGGGCCCTATATTTGGAAGGTTTAACACTTCCAAAATGGCCTACGTAGAGAAGTCAACTATCACACCACAAATATTAACAATGGTTCCTTGTTCCCTATTGTGCCAAAATTGGTACGTCTCTCCTAGGTACCAGGCACCGCTTTTAGAGAGGATAGGCCATAAGGGAGACCCTTTGAGGTGATCCCTAATGGCCTCAGGAGAAAACTCTGTGAATGATTCAAAGTTCAACTCCACAATCACCACAGTGAATGTGGACTTCTCATGGATAGCCTGAACACAATCTTGGGGCAACGTGAGTTGTTGTCCCAGTTCAGGCACTACAGCAGCTCCTCCTTCTTCTTGCTCAGACCGTCTGGTAGGAGGTTCATCTTGATGAATGCTGAATGATTTCTCCTCCTATTCTGCATATTGTCTAGTAGGTCTTTGTCTTCCACCCCTCTGAGATCATTTCTTTTCACCTTGAGCNAATTTCAAAAAATTTAAGCACTTTTCGACAAGTGTCCCTCCCCCATGACTAAGCTGAACACTTCGAGTTCAAGTAGGTTCAAATGGAATGAAAATCGAAGCACCGGCAAGCAAGATAGAGTGAGGAAAGTAAGGGTCGCTCAATCGCAATTTGCAAAGAAAAATTTCAAAAACTCCCCCCATGTGAATAACAAAATGATCCTAAGTGTTGTGGGGGGGGGGGGGTGACCTATTTATAGGCGACAGGGATGCGATATCGCATACGCGATATCTCATCTCTAGTGACATGAGACACCACAAAAATACCAGATTTTTTAAGGGTTATTTTGAAATTAACATTGTAAATTGAGGACATTGGCTATTATCAAGGGTTCTAGGGTAATTCTATTAATTCAAAAGGCACAATTAATGATGATGGTGTGGATTTTATCAATAAAACCGTTGGTGGTAATAAAAAGGTTATGTGATGACACATTGGAATTTTGAAATTCAGAGGGATAATAGTAGGGAAAGAGTGTTATGAAAAATTTATGCTAAGGGTTAAGAAATGATGTGTGTGAGCTATGTCATAAGTGAAGATTACAAAAGATTACACAAGTGGGTCCTCCCCAAAGCAGGTTTCAACCTATAATGCCCTTGTTTAACCACACTTAAAGTGTCTGTGGGCACTAGATGGGTTAAATGTAATCCGCACTAATGCCACAAAACACACACATGTAAATATCATTGGAATGAGATGAAAATTCTATGCTACATGGGACATGAGCTACAATTACACGAATAGTGAGATGAGACAAACTATAGAAAGGGATCGTAGAGATTGGGACATGAGGTAACTGACCCAGGGCATAGTAAATCCTATGTGTAAAGCATGGTTAAAGTGTCATTAACCCATCATTCCAAGATTAGGATCAATTCCATTCTACTAATCAGTGATCCCGCATTGTTTCATCCCATGATGAGCAACTATGAGAATACCAGAACAACAAGGCATATGATCACTTGCCATTTATTCAATGGAGGAGTTATTTTTGTGTTATGACACTTTGTTTTTATTTTCTTTTTTTTTTCTTTTTCACTTTACTAAATCTAGAGAAGCCACCAACCTTCAGGCATGGGTGCATGTCTTTCCAGTGGGACCCCCTAGAACAGCATTGGATTTTTGAGTGCCCTTTTGATTACTCTTACTCCCATTTTTCATTAGATCTACAAGGATCTTAGAACAACCACGTGGCATGATAACTCCCACAGATGCCACCAAAGAGAATCCTCAAGTCCCCTTGATGTCACACCCTAATCATTCCCTCTTGGTCCATCCTTCTTCATTTTGGGTATAATGAACACAAAATTAATTTTAAGTTTCAAGGATGTCAAGAATATCACTGTACCCTCAAATAGAACCTCTTATTTATAGNCTTGGTTATTAATCCTACTTATTAGAATGAGGGAATCCCTCATAGCTAAACGGTTGAGGATGGAAAGGATTAATAATTGATGATGGAGATCCTTGCATTTTGGAAGTATTCTGGCTCGATCATATAGTTGACGTTGGGCATACATTCCTAAGGTCTCTCTTGTTTCATTACGTAGCCCATCAATGATATGATACATTATCCTTTCCTCAGAAAACCCATGGCTTGGATAGTTGTTTAACAGTGTGTAATATCTTTCTAAGGCCATGTCCAAGGTTCATGTTGTGCTTGTTTCCATCCTTGGATTTGTTTCCTCAAGGCTGACACTCTTGCATAGGTTTGATATTTTTCATTAAAAAATTCTACCATTGTTGACCAGCATTGTATCAAATTTGGTTTTAACGATCTATACCATACTTTTTCTTGGTCAACGAGTGTCATAGGAAAGAGCTTAAGTTTTTGCCACATGTTATCAAAGCTATTCCATGTGCAGGAATTGTAGAAGGCTTGTAAATGTTGATGCGGATCTAAGTCATAGCCTCCTGAAAATTTAGGAAATTTGTTTAAATCAAGACTAGGTAGATGGCTCTCTTTACAATGCCTACATGAGATTCAAACAGCCTCTTGTATTTGCATTAAGCTTGTAGTGGCCAGTGGGGGTTCATCGTCATCAGGTAAGTTATGCCTTCGTGCATTGGGATGACGTTGTTTTTGTTCATGTTTATAAGAGACCCCTATTTCAGGTTGTGTACTCCAACCTTCATTATCATATAGTTCATTGGTTCTCCAATGAACTTCCTCACTAAGTGTGGCATTATCGTAATCTTGTAGGCAAGGCATTGTTGTGTGTGAATTTATGTGACTTTGTATAATACTTCTTTCTAAGAGATATATCGTTAAGTCCTTATATAGCAACCTTGTACGATATAACTAATCTAGATAACTAGCATCGTCCCTGGCAACAGTTCTAATGATGAGTGGCAAGGTACCCCTACACTCAACCATACGAATACGAGCGTTTTCACGAGTGATCCATTCAAACTCCACAGACAGACTAGTTGTGGCACCTAGATAGTTAGCCTTAGGTCGCAGTTCGTTGTCTTCCCACCTGGACTAGTATTAGCTTTGTCACATATGGTTTAGTCTAGAGTGAGGTGTATGATGGGTTTCTAATCTAATGCTACTCCTGAAGGCAATGGAAATAATATTAACTAAGCTAGGAGGAAAGGGTAAGAGAATCTAAACTAGCCTAAGTGCGATGAGCATCCGTTCCTTAATCATCCATACACATCTTGGACCTCGTGCATGACTACCACTAGGATTACCAAGTGCATGGCCTAGGTACGCTACTGGGTTGCCAAGTAGTCACACTTAATTGCTCGTGATTAATTCGTACTCATTCTGTGTTTTAACGTGAGTTTAAGGGTGAGAGAGACTAATTAAGAAAGTAGTAAATAACAATTAATTAAATAATAAAACTAAGTGAATGCTTCAATGAAAAAGTAATCTCGATCTTTATTTCTGGTCTTGTGCGTGTCCAAGTACGTCACACTCGAATAAAGGATGTCGTACAATTACATTCACCACACTGCGGGCATACACTGGGAAATAATCTATCTCTGGAGGGATCAAACTACCAGAGTTTAGCTACAATCTAATCTAAAAACTGTGAAACAAGGGAGATCCACCTCTTATTTATAGAACTAGTGGCAGACTGCGATATTGCATACACAATATCGTAGGGAAAGATGCGATATCATGTGATATTTCGGTAGATACGATATCGTGTACACGATATCACGTCCCATCAGGAGGAAAAAGTGGAATCTATTAGATAGATATCAAAACTAGTAGTAGCAACAACAAAACACCCCCATCGCAATTATGCACCTACACAACCAGCAAATCTCAAGGTGACCTTAACAAAGGCTTGTCTAAATCAAATCAAATTAAGGGAGGTCCAAAAATTAATGCTCTAGGAGTTAAAATTTGGCCCTTTCTTAGAGCATGCACTAAGAGAAGTGTAGGATTAGCTAAAGGCCTCTTTCATGTGGCCAATCATCACTTCCACTAGAGAGTGGTACATGGGAGAAACGTTTTTGTTTTGGAACAATAGGTAGCCTAGAGCACTAGTAAATATCAAGGACATCTTAGTGTCCTACATGATGTAGGCCATTGTTGTAGCACTTAAATTTCTGAAATAGTATCAAACCTTACTGAGATCCCAATGTAGGTAGATCCAAGCATCAAGGAATGGATGCAATGGTGTTATGGTATCGATTGTAAGGAGTTTGGTGTGCTCACTCTAGTAGAGAGGATCCATTATAAGATTTTGGCCTTTCACCTCAATCCCACTATGAGGCCAAGCAAAATCACTGCCTTCTCTACTCAAGCATGTGCCACTTTGAGTGGGAGATTCCTGGTCAACCTTCTACAACTAATCTATCTAGAGATGGAGTGCTTTAAAGAAAACAAACGTAGAAGGAAGGCACTTCCTTTCCCATGCCTCATCAAGAAACTCTATTGAAGAGGAGGGATAGTCCATTACATCAACGATGATGTTTAAACTATTTTAACTACCAGTTGGGCAAAAATGATGAAGGATAAAACACCTACAACTACAATTCAAGAAGATGAGTAATGATCTCCACCACCTACCACTCAGAAAATAGTGCCAAACACAGCTGCAATCATCCAATGGTTGTGTGAATATAGAGAGTGGCTCTTGAGTGAACAAGAGAAAAGAGAAGGCATAAGTGGTGAGGACCCATCCATATATAGACTAGCCATAAGTCACCTTAATGAGGTGGCCCAAACAATTAGTCTGATGGGTAAGGGTGGATACATTTTCTCAACCCAAAAAATGCAACTTCATACAAGGTCAAATCTAAGTGCCAAAGAGGCCATAGTATCTCTCACAAAATAATAGCCACTCCTAGAAATTTTTGTAAATGCTATGACCTTCTTAGTCCACTTGGAGAAGGGTGAAGAGCTAGTTGTTTTGGTGATGCATCACCAAGGGTAGGAAAAAATAGTAGAAGTGGTTGCTAATAGGATTACCAAAACACTCAATGCACCTATAACATCTACATTAAAGATCACTACACTTAAAGATGTGCATAAGTCCATGGGAACTATAAGTGGTAGAAAATAAGTGCAGCATAGCATGAAGAGCTATTAGACTAACTGGTGGAAATAGAGCAACCACTTCTGGATGTCTTTAACCTTCTGGATAACATCACTACAATCTAGTTAGAGCTGCTAGAGGCAAAGGGCAAGAACATTATATTGTAGAGGCAACTTGAAATAGCCAGAGAGCAGAATGAACGTTTAGCTACAGAGGTTGCCAAAATAAGAGCCCAAATTGTCGATCCTACATTTTTCAACCTAACACATACAAGAGATGAAGCTATGCAATAGTTTCAATTTAGGCTCAAAGAGGTTGAGAATGCAATGGAGACAACGGTATTCTACAGATCCTTGGTAGAAGAAATGTAGCACAAGATTTAGAAGGCCTTGGATCAGACCCATCAAGAGAATGTCCAACTAACCATAGAGAATAATTACCTGTGAAATGTTTATGTGCACAAGTAGCAATTAACAAATTTTATCCATCAACAACAAGAGCAGTTAGCTAAAGAAAATACAAAACTAAGGAGATTGGTAGTAGAGGATAGGAATCTCTCCATGGACGAGGTGTGTGCCCTTCACAAGAAGACTACAATTAAGGTAGCCACTTGGAAATCTAAAGCTCTCAAATTTGAGAAAGTTAAAGATCATTACAAAGATTAGGTTGGTCTACAAAAGAAAATAAATGAAAAACATATCTAATTGGTGAAGGCAAAGGTGAATGATGTCCTCCAACAAGGTGAATGATGCCTACAACAAAGTAGAAATCTACATAGAGTTGCAAATCAAGGAGATGATGGAGTATATGAAGCTTGCCAACCTCTGTTATGCAAACTTGGCCATGTTGATTGTTGGAAGGCCATGATCTAAGTTGGAGAAGTATGTGGCTAGCTCATACTTGTTGTACGAGGCTAAGTTCAAGCACCACAAGGACACCAAGGACAAGCTTGTGGTGGGTAATGCTAAACTCGAAGTTCTCAAGGCACATTTCATAGATCAAAAGATCAACTGCCAAGAAGTTAGCTAGATGAATGAATGACTACCAGGAGCTACAAAATGTAGTAAGGGAATTCAACATCTAACGTAAATATTTTGCTACCTAGTTTGTCAATGTAAAGGAGATGTCCCCAATCATGCCCTATTCGTGGGATGTCCTCATTCTGGCCGACATTGGTAAAGTTACATGGGTTGTGAATGATCCCCAGAGTAAGGAGGAGAAGATGAAGGCATTTATTGATTCCTTTCACCTTCCATTGGAGGTTTCTATTGTAGCAGGATAGCCACAGTCACCTCAACCACTGCATGGGCCCAAAGCTTGTGAAGGTCCTTTAAACCCTTAGGAGCCATCGATGCCTGGGACTGTCTAATCCTCACCACTATTTTCACATCATCGAAGGATGTGCTATTAGAATTTTTGTTGAGTCATGTAATGGTCTTTAATTTTGTGTCATGAATACCATAATTTTTGTAATTTTTTTATCAATACACTTGGGCACTCAATTTTTTCAACTCAGTTTGTTTTGTTTTGTTAAGAGTTAGTAAATAATCCAATACCTTCCCAATTTTGTAAAAGAATTTAAGGAAAATTTTTTATTTAGTCATGGAGGTATGATGAAGCATCAATAAGCTACATCAACATGCCCTCATTGATGCAACCTCATCAATGAGGCCCCATTTATATAGTGTTGCCTCATTGATGGGGCCACGTTGAGTAGCATTTGCTATGTTGATGAGGCCCCGTCAACATAACCCTTGTGCAAAAACCATAAATACAAGCTCCCAACCATGTTTATGGGCATCAAATTCATGGTAGTAGAAAAAATCTTGTAGTTTTTACATTTGAAAGTTAGAATATTTCACCAGAGTGCCGGCAGTAGGAGTCATTGAATGTATAGATCTTTATTCAAGCATTGTTGTATCTGAGCATAATAGTGTGTACAACAATAAAGATAAGCTTCTTAATAAACCTTACAACATTTTGGATAGTTTAGATATTTATTTATGCATTTAATTCTTTCATTTCATTATTTAATATATTCCAATAATTAAGCTAATTAAGCAACATAAGCTAGATAGATTAAATACATAAGTACAACCACTTCGAGCATAACACATATTCGCTTGGTAATCCCAACAACGTTATTTCTTGGTACACCTAATAGTGTAGTGCTTGGTAAACTAGTAGTGGATATGTGGGTTTAGGACATGTACAGAAAGTGGAAATAGATGCTTATGTTAGGATTAGTTAGAGACTAGTTAGTTACTTAATTTAGATTAGTCATTAAATTACTCTATCTCTCTCTCTCTCTCTCTCTCTCTCTCTCT
>MNCI01014373.1:370613-403210 GCA_015680685.1 Gnetum montanum
CTCTCTCTCTCTCTCTCTCTCTCTTCAAGCACCCAAAAAACATAAAACATAAAATGATAAAAACGATATGCCTTAATTACTCTTAACCATACCACTATTCTTCACAAGTGTAATTAGAAAGACAATGAATGACCTTAGGGCAAGGCTCACTTCCTAGAAGACTCATGTACTAGAAACTATAAAGTCCATGGAATTCGATTGGATCGTGTGTGAATGCTTTGTGATTCATATGGTTGGGTGTAGGGGTACCTCACCGCTCATCACTCATGTATGACCTATGTTCAACTATTGGATTATAAAATATTCATGAATGTAAAATGACCAATTGGTGGGTCATGTTGTGCTAGTATCAATCCTATAGCAATCCTATGTCCTAGCTCCTCACCACCTTCATAAATAAGGCTTGCTACTAGCTACAATGTCATGAGTTGATGGTCCAACTTCTAAGTCAACTTATTAACTAACCATCCATTATAATAATAATTTTATTACTACAATTTATCTATTAATGAACCCTACTAATATTGTCTACAATGTTCTTTGGTTGATGAGCTAGCTCCAAAGATAACCTAGATGATTGACCAACCAATATAAATAGCTTAATCATTATTTCTGATCTTCCAACATCTTAATTGCATTCATAAATTCTTGTAATATTTTCTCACCACCATCATCTAAAGTTTTCATTTTCATTGAATGCCACTAAGATCATGTTCATTCAAAAAATAAGGAGAAAATCCATCACAATCTTTAGATCCATTGTGCCCTAAGCCATGATATTTAAGAAGACCTCCATCGCCACCATAGCCACCATCAAGACGTGATGATGTAGGAGAAAGATGAAGTTGAAATAGAAAGAGAAAATTATATAAAGTAATGAATTATTATAAGGAAATAACAAATTAGGGTTAGGTAGATAACAAAAATGATTTAGTTCTACTTAGAAAGAATAATAAAAAAGATAGCTTTGAGGAGGGTTGAGTTGTAAGGAAAATTGATGGATAAAATAACATTTCCTCTAACTTGAATGATCAATTGAAAGTAAAGCTTCACCAACAAAGAACAAGTTCAAATCTAAAATTTCTAAGAGATATATCATATATAGCCACAAGCAATAAATTGGGCGATAAAGCAATGTAGAATCATTGCCATGAGAGTCAACATTGCCAAGTATTTATTACTACAAATTCAAGATAGAATAACTTTAAGACTAATAAATAAATAATCAAATTTCTAATATTAGCTCACATGCATCCACAAAAGGATTCAATTGGTTCATAGGTCGTTGTGTCCATGGGTTCAAGTCACCAAGAAATACTAGATATAACCCACATCACCCAAGAATGGGTTCCTAATGTCCAAGATAAACTAAGAGAATAGTTAGAATAAACCTCAACTATCCATTTAGTGTGGCTTTAAACCATATCATTACATTATTTCAAATACCTTACAATAGAATAAAATATAAAATATAAAATAAATATAATTGAATATAAATAAAATACTCATAATGAGCCACCACCACTTTCTAGTCCTTTAGAAGAGATACTAAGAGTTAGGAAATGCCAAGAAATAATAAGAAAAATATAAAATAGTAATATTTTAAAATATTTTATAAAAGCAAGGTCCAAGGTCCAAACCTTAAAAGCATGTTATCAAGATATAATAAAACATGTATATTGACAAATAGGTCCAAGGTTCAAACCTTACCAATACTAGGAAATGGATATCTAGAACTTATAACTTTGGGCCAAGCATCACTAAAGTAATTCTTGATGATTAGCCTACTTTGTCTACTTTATTTCTTTGCATTTGGAATTATCTTTAACCCCTTTTTCTCTATTCTATTTGGAAGCTTTAGTGTGCAGCCATATTTTAGTAGCAAGAACATAACTATGATCTCTCTTCAAGTGTTAAATATCAAATTCTAAAAGATTTCACTTTTCATCTATAACTTCAAGCAAAAAAGCTTCCAGCTAAAGCTAAACAAATAATTTATTTTTTAAAGAACAAGAATATTTTATATTTTTTGCTATTTTTTCTTTATCTCTAATTAATGAATTATTTTTCTTTAGAGGAAATTTTTCCTTCTCTTTACAAGAAACCCTTTAGTAAGAAGTGAAAACTTGTGAGGGTGCTTTGAATAAGGGCAAGGCCTGGTCCTTTTTCTACCCTAGGGGGGAGATTTTCTAGGATTAGTTGTAATGATGAAAACATCAAAAGGCATCCCAAAACCATTGGGCTTTTTCTTTAGACTTTAATGTATGCTGAATATTTTTAATATTATTATTCATTTTTTTGAAGTTTGATACCTCCTTCCCAACCTTACCAATACATGAGGGCTTGTATCAAGGGGGTTTTGGAACCAAAAATAATTAAAACATAAGTAGACCCCAAGATATAAACTCCAATTAGAACTTTATATAACTCAACATTGCCTACCGAAATTGAACCCATAACCTAGAGCTCTAGCTCAAGTCTCTTACCACTAGGCTAATACTTTATCTCAAGTCTCTTACCACTAGGACAATACTTTATTATTATGGGATTATATCAAGATACTTTATACACAACCTATAAGTAAATATAACATGATGTACCAATCATAAAATACCAAGGTATCTATAACACATGTAAACAAGGAGTTAAGAATCCAAACATCAAGATGCATAACCATGGACATAAGCATAAGACATGTTAGATTACACTAGCATATATCACTAACAAGATAGAATACATATTATCAACATAATATATTTAAATGTACCCTTATACTTAGGAACCCAACATAAGAAAATAAATAACAAATCTAAAATCTTACGTTTGAAACATCATGATGTTACACCTAGTGTGCTAATTTGTGCCTTTTAGATGTATTTTAAAATATCTATTTTCTTATGATTTTAGTAAAATTCAAGTCATATATTTGAGTTATTTTTTTTATAAAGAAATTGGTTAGGAATATGTTGGTTTAAAAGAATTGAAAATTAGACTTGTGATTTGGAAGCTATAGTGTTTTTAAAGATGTAGGAGTATGAGTGCTTGTTAAGAGAATATTATTTTCAACTAGTACCTATATGGTACCCTTTGCTACTTTTTCATAACAAAAAAAAAATAAAGTGTGTGATTGATTTGTTAAACATGCATTATCTATTTTTAAGTTAGTGCATGATTGAACCATAACCATCAAATCTATGCCTAGTTTTACATAAAACTCACACACTAATTTCATTTTCTCATAGTTTGGAATGAAAGTGTGTGGAACATATGCATAAGAGGTGAAAGAAAGTATGTGGAATGCATGTACAAGAGGTTTTAGGTAATTACTAGGCATCATTTTTTACCAATTTTTCATGTTTTTTCTTTGTGTCATTTTTCTCTCTTCTTATTTTAACCCCATATCAACAAGTAAGGGTTTTCATAAGGATTGCTGTAAGATTTTGGTGCATCAAAGAGGTTCTGATTTGCATATTGTCTCATGAATATCAAATACGGGTTAATTATTATATTTTTTATAGATTCAAGTCTATTAGTTTTGTATGCATGTGTGATAGCATGTTTTGACGACATGTTTAACATATTAGCTATATTTTATTTTTCTATATTTAGGGTTTTGCATAGTAAGATTTTTCCTCCACATTTGGCATGGAAGGGTTTTAGCAATTTTATTCCATCAATTAGTTTATTTTAGTGTTCCCTGTGTGTGATACATTGATCATATTTTGATGCATATTTCCTTCAATGATAATGATTTTTTTATATGCATCAACATTTGAGTTTTATCAAGTTTAACTTTGCAATTTAATATTTGACCACATGGATTTTCTTCATTCACCAACATTGCAAGCTATAATTACTTATTCTATTATAGTCTCTCATATTGGTGACCTTTTTGTGATGGAATAACTCCATTCTATGTTCATTTTATTTGACTTTAGTGACTACATGTCCATCATAGATTGGAGTTTGAGATTGTGAGTTCCCTATGAGTCACAATCTATCTCAATAATGAAACATCCTTCAAGATCATCAATCATAGTGACATCATAGTTAGTCCACCACAACTTCTTTAAGGGTTTTAGTTGCTAATAAAAATGTAAGCCATGATGATCTCATGGTTAATATATCATGAGTCACAATAGGATCATGACCTAATATAATTACATTAAAAATAAGATCAAATGGGTGTAATGTGACAAAGATGATTTTTAGACACTATTCATGGAAATCTTATGAGAATGGACATTATACAATTAAGATGATTTGATGATGAGATGATGGACTATCCTTAGTGTGATTACTAACATTCATGTTCATCCATCATCAATGTTTAGTATTGATTACTATTATTCTATTATGTATTGTATGATATCTTAATGATTATAATGCCATGAAATGTTGTTAATTGATGATGATGTGATAAAGATAGCATAAATGGAGATGTGATAAAGATGGCATCAATGGAGAGATTGGTTTTGGATTAGAGATCCTAGAGTTTAATGTCAAATTCACCCTTGTCATTTCCAATGGTGGGGCTTGTTATCCATGCCTTGACTCTAGAAAGATGAAATTTTAAAAACAACATGGTCTAGTCTTCATTAGATTTGAAACTTTAGAAGTTTAGTTTTACAATAGTGTAGTTCATCTATTAATAATAAATAGTAGATGACTTGTAAAACAATGTGAATTAGACACTTTAGATTGTTGAAACTTTAAATTAATTAAGTCTTAGAGGCATGGTACTCATGATATAGTAAAATGATGATATAATTATAAAAATATATTAAGTAAAAAAAATAGTTTTTCACATGCATACATTATGTCATGGATTCTAGTCTCAATGATTGTTGTTGGTTGGTAGGGATGGGTTGAGGGGTAAAATTTTTTCTAGCATTGCATGTCTACTTATGCTTGTTTCATGGCACTAATATATTATTTTGTATGAATACTCATGGATTGTATCCCCACCTCCATGGATTTTGTTTATGAGTTGAATGAGAGATGTGAGAATATATTCTTACTTAGTCACATGTATTGATCTTTCTTTTATTTATAGTTAGAGCTAGAGGATCTAGAGCTTCAAAGAATTAGTGGAATAGTATTATATATATATGTATCTAACTTGCAAAATATAACTAGTCTTATATGAAAATCCCAATTTTGTATTTGTTGTAAAACTTGTAAATGAGAACTCTTATGGCTAGAATTTTCATGTTTGGCCTTCTAGTGGTTATTTTTCCATGAATTTTATATTTAACCTTCTTGTGATTGTTTGTGCATGTCTTGAATTATTAGATATATTTAGCACCAAAGATGTTTCCATAAGAAGTTGGAGTTTTGACTAAGTATAAAGTATGTCTTTAGATCTAATGGCATCTCTAGTTGATGACTTGGAGTTTTGATAAATTTTTGGATATCTCCAAAACATGTTTCTAATAATCTGGTATTTTTCTTGAGTGGTAGAGTTTTGTCAAAAATCATGTCGTGTAGAAGTCATCTTGCTAGAATTTAAAGTAGTTGATAAAAGATATTTGGAAGAGAAAATATCTTTGCTGAAAGTTAGTTGATGTATTGAAGACATCTTCAAAGCCAATAATTTCTATGATAAAAAAGATCTATGGTAATCATTATGTGAAAAAATATAGCTATTTATGGTGATAATTCCAACAAAAGAAAAATTAACATTTGTTCCAATTGAGTGAGGAAAATTTAGAAAACCAAAGTCTTTTTATTAAATTCTTCATTTAAATTTTGGGTAGTTTCTTTTCATTCATTTTTCATCCTACAAGTGAATTGAAATTGCTACAAGTGATTTTAAAGCTTTTTTCATCCCTCAAGTGTGAATTACCCAAGGTTGAAAATCAAGTAGATCAATGATTTTGTTTAATTTAGGTTTTTAGTTTGAGTTTATTTTTATTTTTCTTTACATATGCAATCAATATATTTAAGAATTTTTCACCCTCATCTAAATTCTACTATCTCTCACTTGTAGAATCTAACTAGACTTATGTTCACCATGTTACTTTTAAGCTATGTTATTTAATGCTTTCTACTTAATGATATTAATATTGTTATTGTTAAGAAAAGTATGAAAAACTAGTTATTTTACATATGTATACTTTCTTTTGCATTATCAACTTGACTCTAAACTGGTAAAAGTCTTGTGCATTTCTAGTTTTTCTATTTTTCATGATATGCACTATTTTTATTTAATGGGCAATACATATGGGTACCTTTCATAGTATATCAAAATTTGCTATTACTTTTCTTAGTATTTGGAACCTATTTTCTTGTTTACACTTTAATTTCTTTTCTAGCCTATACATGTTTTCATTTTTATATTCATTGCATGTTCATGTGAGTAGTTTTTCTTATGTAATGCTTTCTAGCCTATTATAGGTTAAATGGTATTACAAAAAATCATTGTTGAATCCATTCTAGTTGATTCCATACTATTGAAGAAAGGCTAGGATTATCATCATCCTAGCCTTATACCAACAAAATAAGGTTAGCGATATGTCTTCTCTTTTACCATTCATCTCTATGAGGAGCTAGATCATTATCTATTTACAATTTTTTTTATTTATGTCTGTGTCCCAATTTTGTTGTATTCAATTCTACACTATGGCATGAATAAATTCCTAGTCAGTCAATAATCCCATACCTATCCACTGTGTAATCAATGGGGTCTGTTCTCATTTTTTTTAACTTGAGGATGAGTTTTCATTCAGTCATGGGGGTATGATGAATCATGATTCAGTAGGCTCTGATATCGAACTCTCAATATCAAACCCATGATATTGGGTACACAATATCATGACCTAAGAAGCGATATCTAATACACGATATTGTGACTCCTATGCAAGCCTATAAATAGACATGTAGGTTCAAGGAGTCAGAGTTAGTTAGTTTTCAATTAGTAGATTAAGTTAGTTCATTTTTAGTTCTTCTTAACCCTTTCCCCTAGTGCATGCCAGTAGTGTGATGATTGTGATTGTACGGAACCTTTATTCAAGTGTGACGTACTTGGACACGTACATGATCAAAAATAATGATCAAGATTACTTCATCATTGCAGCATTCACTTAGTTTAATTATTTAATTGTTATTATTATTTATTGCTTTTGTAGTTAATATCTCTTCTCTTCACCCTAAACTTCTTAAATGCGGAATGAGTATGACTTAATCATGAGCATTCAACTGTGAATACTTGGTATCCCAGTAGTGTACCTAGGCCATGCGCTTGGTAATCCCAATGGTAGTCATGCACAAGGTCCAAGATGTGTATGGATGATTAAGGAACAGATGCTCATCACACTTAGGCTAGCTTAGATTCTCTCTCCCACTTCCTATTAGCTTAACTCTCTCTTCCTTTTCCTCCTAGCTTAATTAAAGTTATTTTCCATTACCTCTAGGAGTAGCATTAGGTTATAAACCACATCATACACCTCACTCTAGACAAAACCATACGTGACAAAGCATATACTAGTCTAGGTGGGAAGATAGCAGATTGCGATCAACGAGTAACAATCTAGATACCACAACTAGCCCGTCTGCAAAGTTCAATTGGATCGTGCATGAAATGCTTGTATTTGTATGGTTGAGTGTAGGGGTACCTTGCCACCCATTAGAAGGTATTCATAAATTTAAGTTACACACTGTATCTACTAACCCATGGATGTGTTGTAACCATAGATGATAGCAAAAGGAAAGCACACGTAGGAAGCAGGACAGTCTCAACTAAGGAAAAAATGGCCTAGAATGGGAAGGGGCCAAGAATAGTCTCAAGAAGAATCATTGGCAACCCAATCCATAGGTCCTCTTAGAGAAGAGGCCAAGGTGGAATCTATCTAATAAATTCCAAAACTAGCAACAGCAACAAAACACTCCCATCGGGATGATGCACCAACACAACAAGAAAATCTCGAGGTGACCTTGATAGAAGCTTGCTTGAATTAGATCCAATCACGAGAGGTCTAGAAAATAGTTCTCTAGAAGTTAAAATTTGGTCCTTTCTTAGAGAAAACACCAAAAGAAGTGTAGGACTAGCTAAAGGCCTCTCCCAAGTTGCTTATCATCAATTTCGTTAGAGAGTGGTACATGGGAGAGACATTCCTATTCTGGAACAACATACATGCTAGTTCAATAGTGAAAATCAAGGGCATCTCAGTGTTCTACTTGATGCAAGCCATTCTACAAGTGCTCAAGTTACTAGAAATAGGGAAAATTCTTACTGAGATCCCAATGTGTGCAGAACCCAACATCAAGAAAGAATAGGTGCAACGGTGCTATGGCATCAATCACAAGGAGTTTGGTGTGCTTACACTAGTAGAGAGAATATACTACAAGATTTTGGCCTTTCACCTCAATCCCATGGTGAGGCCAAGAAAAATCACTACCTTCTCTACCCAAGCATGCACTACTCTAAGTGGGAGATTTCCCATCAACCTTCCACAGCTAATCTATCTAGCGATAGAGAAGTGGTTTAAGGAAAATGAACGTGGAAGGAAGGCACTCCCTTTTCCATGCCTCATTAGAAAACTCTTTGAGAGGGGAGGAATAGTTTGTTACATCAAGCATGTTTTTAGGCATGTTCCTTCTACCAACTAGGCATAAATGATGAAAGAAAAGAAACCTATAATGAATATCCAAAAAGAGGAGTAGCAACCATCATCTCCACCTACCACTCAAACAATTATGCCAGACATCACTACAATAGCCCAACTGTTACACAAATATCAAGAATGGATCTTGGGTGAACAAAAGCAACAAGCCAACATAAGTGCTGGAGAACCATTTTTGATCAAACCAGTAATGAGTCACCTAAATGAGATTGCTCGGATAATCAGCTTGATGGGTGGAGGTGGATCCATTTTTCTCAACCCAAAGAATGTAGTTCCCCACAAGGTCAAACCCGAGCACCAAAGAGGTCACAGTATCTCTCAAAGAATAATATTCATTCCTAGAAATCTCTAGGAATGATGTGACCTTCTTGATGTGCTTAGAAAAAGGTTATGGTGCAATGGTTTTGGTGATGTAGCACTAAGGGTAGGAGATAGTAGTAAAAGTGGTTGCTAACCAAATTTTTGAAATTCTCAATGCACCTGTGGAATCTATACCAAACATCACAACACTCAAGCATGTGTAGAAATCCACAAGGACCACAAGTGGTAGAAAAAATGCATTGCAACATGAAGAACTACTAGAGCAACTAGTGGGAACCAAACAACTACTTCTAACAATCTTTGACCTTTTGGACAATATTACTGCAACCTAGTCAAAGTTGCTAGAAACAAGAGGCAAGAATATCATCTTGGAGGGGTAACTTAAGATAGCCAAGGAGCTGAAAAAATGCTTGGCTGCTAAAGTTACTAAATTAAGAGCCCAGATTGCTGACCTAACATTCCTCAACCCAACATTGACAAGAGATGAAGCTCTGGAATAACTTCATGCTAAACTAAAAGGAGGGTTGAGGGTGCAATGGAGACAGTGGTGTTCTACTGATCCTTAGTAGAGGCCACACTATACAAGATTCAAAAGGCCTTAGATTAGACACACTAGGAGAATGCATAGTTGACCATAGAGAACCATCACCTACAGAATGTTGATGCACACAAACAATAATTAACCAATTTTATCCATCAATAGTAAGAGCAAATGGTTAGAGAAAACACAAAACTAAGGAGATTGGTAGTAGAAAATAGAAATCTCTTCATGGAGGAGGTTTGCATCCTTCATTATAAAATTGCAATCAAGGTAGCCACCTGGAAATTGGAGGCTCTTAAATTTGAAAGAGTCAAGCACCATTACAGGAAACAAGTTAATCTACAAAAGGAAGTAAATGAACAACACATCCAATTGGTGAAGGCAAAAGTGAATGAAACCCTCCAATAACTACAACAAGAAAAAGAAGTATGGAAACTGGTCATTGATGTGATACACACCTACAACAAAGTAGAAACCCACATGAAAGAGTTAAAAATTGAGGAGATGATGGAATACATAAAGCTAGCTAATCTCTATTTTGCAAATCTAGCCATGTTGACTACTAGATGGCCATGGTCACAACTTAAGAAATAGGTGGCTAGCTTGTACCTATTGTATGAGGCTAAGTTTAAGCATTACAAAGACATGAAGCAAAAGCTTGTGATGGTAAACATTGAACTTGAGATTCTTAAGGCATGATTCACTAATCAAAGATCAGCTATCGAGGACCTAGCCAAGAGAATGAATGACTACTAGGAGTTGCAAAACACAGTCATGGCATTCGATATCAAATGCAAATAGTTTGTTGCTTGGTTTTTCAACATGAAGGAGATGTTCTCAATAATGCCCTATCCATGGGATGTTCCTATTCTAGTCCACATTAGTGATGCCGCATGAACTATGAAGAATCCTCGGAGTAAGGAGGAGAAGATGAAGGCATTACTAGATTCCTTTCACCTTCCACTAGAGGTTGCAACCATGGTAGGATAGCAATAGCCACCTCAACTATTGCATGTGCCCAAAGCCAATGATGAGTCATGGTCTATCAGGTATCATGGTCTGTCAGGTCCTATTATCAGACCCCTATTATTGGACCCCTAATATTAGGTATAGGATATCAGGTTTGATAGGTCCCAATATTGGACCCCCAATATCAAATCCCCGATACCGGACCATCATTATCGGTACGCGATATCGCAACCTCACAAGCGATATCAGGTACATGATATCGTGGTTTCTGTGTGGACCTATAAATACACATGTAGGCACACAGGAAGAGGTAGTTTTTTAGTAAGTTTTAGAAGTCACTTTAGTAGTTTCTTTTTATCATTCTTTTCCTCTCAACCCTGTCTCCCAATGCATGCCTGTAGTGTGATGATTGTAATTGTACAGCACCTTTATTTGAGTGTGACATACTTGGACATGCACATGACCAGAAATAAAGATTAAGATTACTTCATCATTGTAGCATTCACTTAGTTTAATTATTTAATTTTTATTGTTATTTATTTCTTTCGTAGTTAATATCTCTTCACCCTAAACTCCGTAAATGTGGAATGAGTACAACTTAATCACAAGCATTTAATTATGACTACTTGGTAACCCAGTAGTGTACCTAGGATCTATGCTTGGTAATCCCAGTAGTAGTTGTGCATGAGCTCCAAGATGTGTATGGATGATTAAGGAATGGATGCTCATGGAACTTAGGCTAGCTTAGATTCTCTCTCCCTATCTCCTATTAGTTTATATTCTCTCTCCCTTTTTTTCTTAGCTTAATTAAAGATATTTTCCATTGCCTTTAGGAATAGCACTAGGTTAGAAACGACATCATACACCTCACTCTAGACTAAACCATACATGACAAAGCAAATACTAGTCCAGGTGGGAAGACAACAAACTGTGATCAATGAGTAACTATCTAGATATCATAACTAGCCCGTATGTAGAGTTTGACCAAATCGTGCATGAAATGCTCATATTCATATGATTGAGTGTAGAGGTACCTCACCACTCATAAGCTAGCGAAGGTCCTTTAGAACCTTAGGAGCCTTCACTGCCTAGGGCTGTCTGATCTTCTCCATCATCTTCAAGTCATCATAGGATGAGTTATCCAATTTTTGTGTAGTCACATCATGGTGTTTGATTTTGTGTCATCAACACCACAATTTTTTTAATTTTTTGATTTGTACACTTGGGCACTTAGTTTTTTTATGTCAAGAGTCAGTCAATAATCCCATACCTATTCAATTTTGTAAGGGAACTCAAGGACAAGTTTTCATTCAGTTTTGAGGGTATGATGAGCACCAAAGTGTTGTGTCAATGGGCCCCCATTGATGTGGCCTCATTGATGGCCTTGTTTATGTGTTGTTACCCCATTCACAGGGTTGCATCAATGTATTAAATCCTACGCTACATTGACATGGCCTCATTGACGTAGTCCTATAGCAAAAACTATAAATATGAGCATACAACTATGTTTATGAGCATCAAGTCATAGTAGTAGCAGAGCTCTTTTAGTTTGTCCATTTTAAAGTTAGAATATTTTTCGAAGTGCTTGTAGTAGGAGTTAGAAAGTGTATGGATCTTTATTTGAGCATTGTTGTACCTAAACCATACCAGTGTGTATGGCAATAAAGATGCACCTTTTGATCAAACCTTGCAACACTTAGAATATATTAATGATTTGTTTATGCATTTATGGTTTTCATTAATTATGTTGTTAATTAAGCTAAATTAGACTTTGAGCAATTAGTTAATTAATTAAGCTAAATAGATTAAAGACATAAGTACAATCACTTCGAGCATAAACACATATTCACTTGGTAATCCCAATAGCGTTATTGCTTGGTGTGCCTAGTAGTGTAGTGCTTGGTAACCTAGTAGTGGATACATTGGTTCAAGATGTGTATGGAGAGTGGGACCAAATGCTTATGTTAGTACTAGTTAGAGATTAGTTAGTTAGTTAAACTAAATTAGTTGTTAAATTACTTTGTCTCTCTACTTTAAACACAAAAGAACATAAAAAACAAAACAATAAAAATCATATGCCTCATTTACACTTAACCATACCACATGCATCACAAGTGTAATTGGGAAGACAACGAATGACCATTAGGGCAAGGTTCACTTCCTAGAAGACTAGTGTATCAGATATTATAGAGTCCATGGAATTCGACTCGATTACATGTGAACACTTTGTGATTCATATGGTTGGGCATAGGGGTACCTTTTCCACTCATCAACATGCAAGCATGCTAATTCTAGTACCTATGCCACCTACCCCAATGCATACATCACCCACCTAGCATCACTGTATTACCACCAGTGTCACCACTAGAATAACATCTAGAAATGACCTTGTTTTGACTCCAAAATAGCTTTGAAAAGTGCTAGTAGGCTCCTCATTCATCTATAAACCTATAAGATGTTATAATTAATCATTCAAATCTTATTTTTACTTATAAATTCATTTCATATTTGTGAATTTAAAATATTCCATTTGTATTTCACACATTGTAGTTCTCAGCACTTCCTAGGAGGTAAATTCTACTATTTTATGAATAAAACACTCTTTGTTTACTAGGAATGGAAGATCTATTACTTATTTTATACATAATTTTCTTATATATTATCTATTCCACACTTAGTTATTTCAATTATATGTACATATCTTAGATCTTATTAATCTCACTCATATTTCATCAAATTCTTTATTAAGTTTATTATCATCTATCCATGCCCCTATCAATTCTAGTTGTGGTTAATAGCCTTAGTTCATATTCGATTGGAGGTTCATGTCCTTTATTTCATAATCATTGATCTTTTGAGGATTATATTATTTCAAATATGATTTATGACCATGAGTTATATAATTAAACATGTGATTCATGGAATTCTTGTAGATTTATCAAAGAACATTATTATAGAAATAGCATCCCTAAGACTATTAGGCTTTTTCTTTAGACTCTTTCTTCAATAGTCTAATGTACTCTAAAATTTTTATTAATGTTATTATTTATTTTTGGATCTAATACTCCTTTATTTAGTTTTGATTTTGATATCTTAAGTTTATATATTTTAATTATTTTAAGTTAGAAAAAATGATAAGCTCATATCACTTAAACTTACAATTATTGTGTTCAAAGCCTAGTACAAGAACCTATCTTAAAGCTAGATATACTACAATTGTATTTTTCTTTAAAACAAGATGAATGTTAAAACTATGAAAGATAATTTAGCTTACTTCATTCCAATGGATCTAATTATTTTCCAATAGAATTGGATTTTATGTTTCTCTAGTTGATCTAATGTTCCTCTAGTTGATTTATTTTTATTTTTTATTTTTTGTAACAATCTATTTTTCCTCTCTTTGATTTTTCTTTGATAGATTTGATTTATCCAAAATTCATCTATAAGAGACTTTATATTACTTTTCACTTTGTCAAGCATCATCATCATCCTAACCTTATCCTCTATAGGTATGTGAGTTCTTCTTCATCATTGATGAGTTGTCATTTGGGAGACTACGATATCGCGTATGCGATATCGCAGTCTATCTCTTCATCTATAAATAAGAGGTAGACAGATCATTAGATCATTAGGAAGTTAGTTCTTAGTTTAAGTTTTTTCATTTCTCTCTCAACCCTTTTCCTCTCCGTGTATGCCCACAGTGTGGTGAATGTAATTGTACGGCATCCTTTATTTGAGTGTAACGTAGTTGGACATGCACATGACCGACAATAAATATCTAGATTACTTCATCATTGCAGCATTCACTTAAATTAATTATTTAATTAATTGCTATTTACTGCTTTCCTAGTTAATCTCTCTCACCCTTAAACTCTTGTTAAACCACAGAATGAGTACGACTTGATTATGATCATTTAAGTATGACTACTTGGTAACCCAGTAGCGTACCTAGCCATCTACACTTGGTAATCCCAGTGGTAGTCATGCACGAAGTCCAAGATGTGTACGGATAATCAAGGAATAGATGCTCATTGCACTTAGGCTAGTTTAGATTCTCTCACCCTCTCTCTCCTAGATTAGTGAATATTACTTTTCATTACCTTCAGAAGTAGCATTAGGTTAGAAACACATCATACACCTCACTCTGGACTAAACCATACATGAAAAAGTTAATACTGGTCCAGGTGGGAAGACAGCGAACTGCGACCTAAGGCTAATGGTCTAGATGCCACAACTAGTCCGTCTGCGAAGTTTGACCAGATCGTGTGTGTAACTCTTGTATTCATATGGTTGAGTGTAGGGGTACCTCGCCAGTCATCAATCATTCACCTTTATGAAGAGCTAGATATTTTTTTATTTAGAATTTTTTCAAATCATCTTTAATTCTTTTTACATATTTTTTATCCTACTTTTAATGGCTTTCCTAAAATAGTGATGTAGCAATATTTTCTTAAAGGCTTATTATCTAATCTTCTTTGCACATGTCCAAACCATCTAAGTTGCTATTCCTATAATTTATCTAAAATAGAAGCCTCACCAAGTCTTCCTTTAATGTTTGTATTATGCAATTTTTTTCTTCTGATAACATTCAGCATCCATCTAATCATTTTCATTTCTACCACATTGATTTGTTGTTCATGATGTACTACCCAATATTCAGAATCATATAAGATAGCAGGTCTAATTGATATCCTATAAAAATTTCTCTTTAGTTTTATTATTATTCTTTTAACACCTAGAACATCACTAGCCTACCTTCATTTTGACCATCCTACCTCAATTCTATTTCTTATATCTTTATTAATTTCACCATCTAATTAGAGGATTGATTCTAGGTAGTAAAACTATTTGTAGTAAGAGACTTTTTTACCTTGAGTTGCTACTTCTATTCCACTACTATTTCTATTTTTATTGAAATTACATTCTATATATTCTTTCTTACTTCTACTAATTTTTAACCCCTTTGATTTTAGAGCATGTCTCTACTTCTCCATTTTAGAAGTAATATTTTCTAGAGCTATATTTATTGACATAATATATCTACAAATAGTATACACCAAGGGATTTCATATTGTATTTCTTTTGTTAATTCATCCATTGTAATAGCAAATAATTATGGGCTAACTACAAACCTTTGATATAGATCTATTATAACTAGAGAATTAGATGTTATTTCATAAGCTATTCTAAGTTTAGTCATAGCTCCTTTGTCCATATTTTGAAATAATTTAATATATTTATCATGGATGTTTTTCCTTAGCAACATCCACCAACCAATATCTCTAGGAACTCTATCATATGCTTTTCCAAGGTTAATAAAGATCATATGTAGATTTTCTTTATATTTTATAAATTTCTTCATTAATTATCATATTAAGAAAATATCCTCTATAGTAGATTTTTCTAGCATAAATCTAACGTAATTTTTTGATATTATTGATTTAAGTATGAGACATTGCTCTATGAGTCTCTCCCAAAGAATCATAGTATGGCTTATTAGCTTGATCCCTTTATAGTTTTCATAGTTTCACATACCTTTTTTTATTTTTTGTAGATAAGAACAATAATTTTTCTTTTTCCAATTATTAAATATTTTCCATCATTCAAGATTTTGTTAAATACTTATATTTGCCAAGAAGCTCCCATATCTTCTAGTGGTTTCTAGGCTTTTATAGAAATGTTATATGGTCCAACAACTTTTCCATTTTATCTCTTTGATAAGGTTGTATTCACCTTAGAAAAGGAAAGTTCACTAATTAAACCAAAATTTGGTTTTTCTTCTTTCATGTCTTCTCTTGAAAATTTTTTATTTAATAATTTTTTCACCTATCCAAAATTTCATTGTCTTTTGCCAACATTCTTCCATGTTCCTCTTTGATGCATTTGATAGAATCAATGTCCTTAAATTTCTTATTTCTAATTTTTTCTAATTTATAAATAGATTTTTCTCTTTTCTTTATTTCTAATTTCTTATAAAATTTATCCAAAGCTTTATGTTTGTCTTTGACTACTACTACTCTTACCTCTTTTTCATCATTTTGTATAATAAACTATTTTCTTGGTTTATGCATTACTACCATTCCTTAAAGCATTTTTTTTATTGTTCTAGATAGCATGTTCAACTTCATCATTCAACCACCATGTATCCTTTAAAATTTTATTTTTACCTTTTATTTCACCCTAAATGTTCTTTCTAATTTTCTAAATAAAACTTTCCCTTTGACCCCAAATTAAATCTGTAGAGCAATCCCAATTCCAACTATTCTTTAAATAAGATGATGTTGTCTTCCTTTAAATTCCTCTATTTTATGTATTTATTTCCTTTTCTTATGCTACCATTAAATTTTTGTATAACTAAGTCCAAGTCCATTAGTCAATGCTGAGTTAAAAGGCACTATCCAAGTATAATCTTATAGCCTTTGCACATGGCTTAGTCACTTTTATGCAATAAGAAATTATTAATTTGTATTTTATCCATACCATTCTTATATGTGATTAAATGTTCTATCCTCTTTTAGAAATAGGTATTTGTAATTACAAGGTCATGAGTACTTGTAAATTATAATAGTGAATCTCCTATATCATTACACTCTTTGAATCTATGTCCTCTATGAATATTGTCATATCCTATTTTCATAGATCAACCATGATTATTAAAGTCCCATCCAATGAATATTTTTTTTGCTGGAGAATTTCTTGAAGAATCAAATCCATAGAATTCCAAAAGTCTTGCTTGAAGAAGTTTTCTAGGCCAATGTATGAAGCATAAACACTAATAATATTTATGATCTCATTTTTAGGTACAAGTTTGATGTTCATAATTTGATTTTCATGATGGTATATTTTTACCACTTCATCTTTGATAGATTGATTAATGATGATGTCCACTCCATTTTAGTGATATTTTTTCTTGAGTAAAAGAGTTTTTAACCATTGTCTAAATCTTTAGCTTTTTCTCCTTTCTATCTTATTTCTTGAAGGCAAGCAATGTTGATTCTTCATCTTTTCATAGAATCAGTAATTTCATAAGTCCTTTTTTTTAAGAGTGTCAGTGTTCCAAGTTATCATCAAAATTTTTGCCACTAGACTTTCTTCCTTACTTAGACTAACTCCTAATATGGGAAACCTTATTTAGTTTTCATAACATCATAGTGACAATGTTGTGCATTATTTCTAAAGTATTTCCTAGTAAGCCCTTACCTTTTTTCCACTGCAATTGAGCCCTCTAATTGTTGTGCATCACATTTATGGATTATTCTAACATGTATAAAATCTAAAACAGAATTCATCCATGATATTTGGCATGTGCAGAGTCGTTGTTGGTTGGCTGCATTGATGAGGCCTCATTGACGTATCTGACCTTGTCAATGCAATGTTTGTCTATCGCCTATAAATACGTGCCTACTCATCGCATTTATCGGAGAGTCCAAATTTCAATTGTAGTGAAGTTCTTGCATTTTTTCCATTTGAAAGTTAGAATTTTTTCCCTAAGTGCTTGTAGTAGGAGTCATTAAGTGTATGGATCTTTATTCAATCATTGTTGTGCCTGAGCATGACAATGTGTGTGGCAATAAAGATAAGCTTTCTGATAAACGTTGCAGCACTTTAGATAGACTAGCTCTTCTATTTATGCATTCAATGTTTTCAATTATTTGTTAATTATTCTCAATTATTTCACAATTATTTTCTAGCAACTGAATTAATCAGGTTATTAAGCTAGATAGATTAAATACATAAGTACAACTACTTCGAGTGTAACACGTATTCACTTGGTAATCCCAGTAACATTTTTGCTTGGTATGCTTAGTAGCATAACGTTTGGTCACCCAACAGTGGATATGTGGGTTCAAGATATGTACGGAAAGTGGGAATGGATACTTATATTAGTATTAGCTTAATAATAGTTAGTTAATTAATTTATATTAGTTAATCAAATTGCTTTTACCTACATTTCGAGCACCCAAAACATAAAACATAAAATGATAAAAATCATATGCCTCAGTTACACTTAACCATACCAACATGCATCACAAGTGTAATTGGAAAGAAAATGATAAACCTTATGGCTAGATTTACTTCTTAAAGGGCTAGTGCACTGGAAACAATAAAGTCTACAAAATTCGATCGAGTCATGTGTGAACGCTTCATGATTTGTATGGCTGGGTAGAGAGGTTCCTCACTGCTCATCATTGGTGTCATTTCCGAGGACTTTGTTTGTGAAATATGTGCTATTTAGGTCTAAGATAATACCATTAATATCATTGTATGAACCTAAAAGTCCATATCATTCCCACTATACATAAACTATAAAATCACATTGATAATTTTATTTTGTTTTACAAAATGTCTTCTTCTTCTCATAAGCATGATGATACTAAACCATGAGTCCCATAGGAATGCAAGGTGGTATACACTCATCTAGATGAGTTTGTACCGAATTCCACCTTCATCATACATCAAGATGAACAAATGTGGTGGTGTGATATGGAGGGCAATGTTGTTTTTCCCCTTCATAGGACTATGCTAGGAATGCTAATTAAAACCCTTAAGAAGTTGGGCATAGTAGATCTTCACAAAGAGTATGTTGTGAATGGATATGACACTTAGAACTATCATCCCACTGAAACACAACATAAATAAGACAAACATTAAGAGAGACTCCATGAAGCCACAAAGGGGAAACATTACACTAATCCCTTGTTCCTAATAGATCAAGAAGACAATGAGAACCCTCCTTTGGAATGTTCTTAACATGAAGATTCTCCATGCCTTTCTAATGATGGTGAGTGTGTGAAATTGACCCTATGATCAACTAAATCAAATTCAAGGAAGAGTGATAGATAAAGTAGGGACTCGAGTCAACATCGTAATAAGAAGGGATCTAATGATGGAGATTGTAAAAAATGTAAGAGTGGTGGAAGACATCGCAGTGGTGATGGTAGTCCATCTTCCTCTTCATCCTTTTCATCTAATTCTAAACATTCCTCTTCATTTGACAGTTGTCATAGAAGTTTCCATTGAAACAATCATGATGAAGGTGATTAGCAAAATCATAATGACCATGAAGGCCACCAAAATTGAAGGGATAACCAAAAAAATCATTGAGATCATCAACATAGTGAGGATGATAAACCTTTACTAGCAACTCAAACTATGCTTAACATTACAAAGGTAGTAAGAATTCCAACTAGGCATATGAAGGATAGTTGGATCAAGTGCCTAGATATGAACAATATCCCAAGATTTGAGGGGGGATACAACTCTGATTTGCAAACACATCTGCAAGCTTTTCAAGATGCCTATGCCTTACAAAACATTGAGAATAACTGGTAGAAATTAAGATTTTTCCTAGGATAGTCATTAAGAAAGCTGAAATTTGGTACCTATCCTTAGAACTAGAATCTATGCAAAGATGGAGTACCATGTTAAAACTGTTCAATGACAAATATCAAACATACTCTAGAGTGTCTAATCTAAGAAGACAAATCCAAGGCTATAAACAAGAAACACATGAACCCTTGGATGCTATCATTGGCTAATATTATTCACTCCTACACAAATTTCCTAGCCATGGTTACTCTCAGAGGAACAACTTTGCACATCATTGATGGGCTTAGGGTAGAAACAAGAAGAATCCTCAGGGTGTATGCCCAAAGAAAGGTTGTCTAAAATGAGAGCTCATTAGATACAAAGCCTAATTGAGCAGGTAGTAAAGGAAGAAGGTGAGCTGCAAAAAAGGGAGAGTGTTGAAGAGTATAATAGGGATCCATCCGTTAGAAAATGAGAGGTCTGATTTTGTGACGAGAAAGATCCACCACTTGATGAAGTGGTGAACAAAAAAGCCTTGTTGATCCAAAAATATATTTTTGAAATTTTAGACAAGATTAACAAGTTATGGGACTCTTTGGATGAAAATTTTCAAACCACATTGAAAATTGCTAAAGAATCTAAAGAGAAAAATACCGATCATAATCATAGATGATGAAAAGAAGCTGAACGTGCCTACCAAAGAGGTAAGGGCAAAGTTGTTGCAATAGAAGAAGCTATAGAGTATAACTCTAATTATGAGATTGAATGTGATATTTGTCAATATGAACATCCAAAGGGATGTTTCCTTGTGATGTCACACTTACAAAAGTCTAGAGTGTATGCATTGAATCATCGCCTAGCATGTAGATAAGCTTTAAGGAAACTACCTTACCCTCAAGGCAGTCTAAGATAGTTCCACTAGCAACAAAAAGCTTGCTATCCAAGTGGAACTCCTCTAGAACCTTATGAACAATACAAATAGTGGTACTAACCACAATCATGGGAAATGCCACTGCCAAGGTAGCAATACCCTTATAGGAAACTAGATCCATACAAGTACTATGTGCAGCAACCTGTTTCCCGTAGAATTTCAACAAGTCATGCATCATTCCAGCATCACTATTACCCTCTTGAGTACCACTAAACACATTCACCATCCACTCAAGGGGAAAATCCATATCAATATTCTTATCATCCTCCACATCCCTCTGCACCTACACCTCCACCTTCAACTTAGTTACCTCCTATGCCATCCATGGAGGGTGAAATTCCTCCACATCCATAGAAACGAAATGTTATAAGGGTTGTACACTCACAATCAATTTTTCAACCAAGTGGTCTAGATAATTAATCAAATAAATGACCTTTCTTCTAGTCTAGTAGTCCTCTTTAGCGCTCGCAATCTACTCTGGCTAATCACCTTGTCTCTCCAGTACCCTCATCCTTTGCATCAAATACCTTCAAGCATCCTTCAAACCAAGTGCTACCTAGGATTCACATTGTAATGTTAACTCATGCTATTTCTGATTGGATCAAGGCTGGCAACCTTCGTATAAAAATATCTAATCTAGGAAGTCCACTCATCTTTCTACAAATTACCAAACAAGAGCCATGCAAGGCTCTTCTTAACTCTAGTCCTAGAGTTAACCTCATCTCCCATGATTTGTATAAAGCTTGGAACCTACCACCTCCTCAGAAAAGCAACATCCATTTAGAATTAGCAAATCAGTCAATTACAATCCCTTTGGGATTAGTAGAGGACATTGTGACCATAGTTTTTGGGTGGTCTTATCCTACTGGTTTTTTGGTAATCAAGGTGGACAACTACAAAAGTGACTTTCCCATCATCATTAGAAGGGCTTAGTTAAGCATGGTCAATGCATGAATGGATATAAGGAACCTATCTCTCGAAATATCTAAGGAGAATGAATTAGGAAAAATTGAGAAGAAGTGTATTCCATGCATTACATATAACAACAACGGGTGCAATTGCATGCAAAATATTTGGTTCATCAAAAGCACATACATTAAGGCATGTAATTAGTGTGAGCAAAAAGTTAATATTCAACGGTGTTTGTATGTAGCAGCCACAAAGTATGAGGGCACCTAGTGGCTAATATTTGATTCAAATAGTAGCACAATATGCATGGAACCAACTGAGAGTTGAACTTGTGCATATATAGAAGGCATGGACAAAATCGAACAAGTCCATTTCCAACTCTTTGATGAAGATGATGATAACTATTGGGGAGAGTTGGAGATCCCTAATCACTTCAAGTAGGAGCTATTAGAACTAAAAAATTACCAGTCAAAACAGAGTATGCATTTTTAAAGAATGGTAAACCAATCATCATTAATGCCAAACTTGCTCCTAAACATAAAGAAAAACTCTTGAAAGTGGTGAATAAATGGTCAACAACCTTTTCTTGATCATATCCAGAACTAACAAGAATCGATCTAAGCATATGCTAGCACCACATTTACACTGATTCAACCATGAAGCTTAGAAGGCAGCCACAGAGGTAGCTAAATCCCAAATTGAAGCAAATCATTAAGGAGGTAATAGAGCAACTCCTTAAGATGAGGTTTATCTATCCAATCATGGATAGTGAGTGGGTTAGCCCACTCGTAATTGAAGCAAAGAAGCATGGTAAATGGTAGGTTTGCATTGACTTTAGGTTGTTAAATATCTCAACATTTAAGGATTCCTTTGCCATTCATGGATCAAGTATTAGACACCATATTCGAGCATTGTTATTATAGTTTCTTGGATGGTTATAGTGGCTACAACCAAATCCAAATTGTGCTAGAAGACCAAGCCAAGACAACATTCATGAGTCCCTAGGGGACTTTTGCATACTATAAGATGCCATTTGGCCTATGCAATGCCCCTATAACATTTCAATGCTTGGTCCTTAGCATCTTCCAAAAAAAATTTGATAGTGGTGTTGAAGTTTTCATGGACGAATTCTCCACCTATGGAGCTACCTTTGAGAAAGCCTTAGACTAACTTCAGTAAGTACTAAAAAGATGTGTTGAGATAAATCTATGGCTCAACTGGAAAAAAAAGCCATCTCATGGTCCAAGAAGACATCATGTTAGGGAATTGAATTTCGTAGAAAGGGATTGAGGTAGACCCAAAAAAGATAAGGGTCATCCAAGGAATAACACACCAACCAGAGATTGTCAAAGATGTTCAACCATTCCTTGGACACAGTAGTTACAAATGGTGCTTTATTGAGAATTTCTCTAGGATTGCTAAACTATTGGTAGAACTTACCAAGAAGGATGCAACTTTCATATGGACCAAGGAATGTGAAAATTCATTCCAAAAATTAAAAGAGAAACTCATAGAAATACCAATCCTACAAGCACTTCATTGGTCTAAACAATTCCATATCATGATAGACACATCTAACTATGCTTTGGGAGTTGTACTTACACAGATGGATGATAAGAAACATCCATATTATATCCACTGCATGAGTCAAAGCATTGTGAGGGCACAATTAAATTACACCACCATCAAAAAAGAATTAATGGTTGTGGTGTATGCACTAGAAAAGTTTAGAAATTATGTCCTAGGTTATAAAGTATTTGTACATATGGACCATAGTGCAATTCACTTCCTTATGAATAAGCCAATGGTGAGCCCTCATGTTATACAGTGGCTTGTGATCTTGCAGGAATTTGATATTACTATGGTAGATCAAAAAGGAACTGAGAATGTGATCACTGACCATCTTTATTGCTTAAGATGGGATAACAAAGAGGAGGAGAGCCTGCTCTCTGATTAATTTCCAAATGAACTCCTCTTTACTAGAGCAATAAATGAACAAACACCTAAAAAGGCAATATGGTATAATGGTATCCTCACATATCTTCTTACTCAAGAGATGCCATAAGACTTGGATTTTAGGAAATAATAATAATTTCTTCATTAGGTCAAATACTTCATGAAAATTAATAGACACCTTTACAAGGTGTGCATTGATGGCTTGATGCATTGGTGTGTCCCTGATGAAGATCAATTACACATTCTCCAGGATGCTCATGAAGGAGCTTGCGAAGGCCACTATGCAGGGAGATGCATGGCCATAAAAATTCTAATGGCAAGGTACTATTGGCCCACAATCTTTAGGGATGCCCACCAGTTTTTCAAGTCTTGTGAACACTATCAATGTGATAGGGGGATGACCACTTGGACGGAAGGTCCTCAACAGTGGATTCAACCACTAGAACCTTTCGACAAATGGGGCATTAACTTCATGGGTCCCATCACATCCATGTCTAACAAGAAAGCATATATTATAGTAGCGATTGACTATTGCAAAAAATGAGCTAAAGCTATAGCTATTGTAGACTGCACATCATCCACTACCATTAGATTTATGCAACAACATATCATCAATAGGTTTGGGGTGCTGCATTCACTAATTTTTCATAACGGAACTCATTTCACAGGTGTCACATTTAGAAAATTAATGTAATTCTTGGGGGTAGAACATAAATTAACAACACCTTACCACCCCCAAGCTAATGGTTGAGCAGAGGTAACCAACCAGGAGATTACTAAAATATTAATGCAAACCATTAGCAAATATAGGAAGGATTGGAGCACAAAACTTAATGATGCTCTCTAGGCTTATCAATCAACTTGGAAACTTCCTATTAGATATTCTCCCTATGAGTTAGTGTATAGAAAACTTTCAACACTCCCAATTCGATTTGAGCTTCATACACTCTCAATGGCCTATGATCTCAACCTTGACCTAAGTTTAGCACAAAAGGAAAGACTGATCAATCTAAATGTGCTAGAAGTTAATCACTTAGTGGTCCTATCTTTGAATGTGGTGAATAAAGCATTCAGCAAGCAACACCATGACCTCAGAATTAGGAAAGTAAGGTTTTAACTAGGAGATAAGGTCCTTTACTAGAACCCTACACATGTACCTCAAAAGGTAAAATTTCAAACATTGTGATAGGGACCTTATATAATTGATCAAACCTTTTCCTCTGGGGCCATGATAATTTACAAACCTGATAGCCCAAATATAAAGCAGTTGGTCAATATCCAATACATCAAGCCTTTCCTAGAATCAAGATTGGCCAGTGTAAATACCACCTCAACTAATGGACACCCATGTTCTATTTTTCAAATCTCCTCCTTTCAACTTAGTTGTGGGGGAGATGGCCATCCATGCTGACCATTACCATGGCCTCTTAGTTTTTCTACCCCTTTTTTTCACATTTTTGATTTACAAATTTTTGATTTTCAAATTTTTCTAATTTTATACCATTTTTAGTACATTTAAATTTTCTTGATTATTTTACACTTTCTTATATATTTTACTTTATTTTTTCTCTTGTGTTTCTCTTGATTAAGTGTGATATTTTCTCATTTATGCTAATAAATCTACTTTATTGTCATAGGAAAAAATGTTGTTGTTGTTTTTTAATAATGATAGTTTGTTCTTAATGTGTGATTGTTGATGTCTAGTTTCTATTTTTGAATTCTGATTTCTAATGAATTTGACATGGTTTATTTTTCATGGGATCGACAGTGAGGGCATGTCATCCACCCATCCAAAGAACTCTATGGTTTTCCTTGTTCTAGGAATTTGATGTTCCTTTTTCATTAAAGAAAATTTTAATCAATCGATGACCTTGGTAGTTCTGGAATTGGGAAAGATCCAAAGGTTTGTAAAGGGTGTGACTTCAAGGGGACTCAATACTCTTTGTACTCTTCTTCTTGCTAGAGTGCTTGAGTGTTTTTTATGGACTTCTTACCATTCTATACCACCCAATGATAGGAAGCCAAATAACGTTATTACATGGTGTGGTTTCCATCATTCAAAAAAATGATGGGAATTCAAAGCACACCCTTTCAACATGAATAAAGTCCTCACATGGTGTGGTTCACATTTAAAAAATAAATAAAACACAATGAGAATTCAAAGCATATTCCTTGAACAAATAAAAGGGCTACAAGCACCTGTTATGGGACTTGAAAGACATACACCTATGGCTGAAGGTCCCCTCTAACCAAGGCCCTCTCTTTCTCACTTCCTACCTCTCTCTCCTCTTGTGGAATGGTGGTTGTTTTATGGGGCCACTCTTGTATCTCAAGTGGATGGATAAGTCTTAGAGTGCTAATGCAAAGTCATTGAAAGTGGATGGTTTTGTTCTGGACTGAGGATGGAACTTCTTGGGTCATTTTAACCACAAATCCACAAAGGACTTCTTATGACCTTAATTTGGGACTCCATTCCACCTTCTCTATCATACATCCATGCTACCATAACTCACCTCACTATCAATTTTTATGTTATGCTCTATGTCTTAGTCTGACGTATTGGGTTTCTTGAGCGAATTCTTTTGGGTTGGTCCTTAACTTATCATGATCATTAAATTAACTATGGGTCCCATGGACTCCTTATTTGAGGTTATGTAAGGGAAAAATGGCATGAGCCTACTATGGGAAGGATCCACTTGCATAGCTTTTGGCTTGATTAGTTAAGGTTCTTTACCTTTGACATCATTACAATCTTATATTTTGTATTTTCCATTGTGTAAACTACTCAATACTCCTTAATCTTTCATTGTATTCATTTATTAAATAAATTTTTCTCCATTTTTTCCAATTTATTAACTTCAATTCCCTCTTCTCATGATTTCATACTATTCTTGGTCTTCTAAGCTTTCATTTGATCCCAATTTAATCAAAAATTTCCTTGTATTTTGAAAGTTTGATCAAAGTCAATGAAAGTCAACATTGGTCAACAACTACATCATTGAGGCCTCATCAATGCATCCAACCCCATCGATGGGGCCTCATTGTTGAGGCCTCATTGACACAATACAAAAATACTATATATACCACTAGACACTTTGAAATTTTTTGTCATTTGCTCATAACACACAGGGAATTTTTGTAATTTTTCTAATCCCAAAATCTTCCAAACCCCATAACTTTGAAACCATTTGTCCAAATCATTCCATTTTTCAATTCTACACTTATTAGAGGTAAGATCTTTATTGTGGGAGCCACAAACCTTAAGGTTTCTAATGCAATTTTCAAAAAACATTTCTAACTCCCCTAAGGGTTAGTAACTTTAATCATACATAAACATCAACTTTTTCCAAGATTAACCCTTCCAACAATCTCTGGGATGATTTATCAATGATAAGACATAAATAGAAACAACAATTAAGTTGATTAAATCAGCCATGATCATAGCTTAGCCAAGTGTAACTACCCTCAAGAGTTAAGGTATCCCAATCATTTTAGGGTTACAAAATAATTGCTAATTCATGGTTCTATTGTGATTACAGATGGCACCCAAACAAAAGTGATTGTAAGAAGGAGAACCCTTGCAACCATGAGAGAAATGACCTAGAGCTGCAAGGAGCTAGCAGGAATAAGGCCAAGAACAATAAGAGGTGACCCATGTAACAGGACCTCTTCATGAGGAACCCGAAGTGGAATCTATTTGATAGATTCTACAAGAAGAAGTGCCTCTTGAACAATCTCAATGGGGAAAAGCACCTAGACCTATGCCTAGGCTTGAGGTCACTCTAACTCAAGCTTGCCTAGATATCATCAAGCCTTGAGAGCTTGAAAGATTAGTTCTTCAAGAAATAAACTTCAGGCCATTTTTGGAGAAAGCTCCAGAAGATGTTAAGACATAATTGCAAACCTCTCCCATGTGGCCAATCATCACAACTAGTGGGGAGTGGTACATGGGAGAGACTTATCTTTTCTATAATAGCTAAAGGCTAAGTTCCATTGTAAAGATCAAGGATGTTCAAGTGTCCTATTCAATGAAGGCCATCGCATAGGCACTGGGGCTTCTTGACATTGGAACATAGCTGGCAGAAATATCAACAAAAGGTGACCCTGAGGTAAAAAGGAAGTGGACCTAGTGATGTTACGAGATAGACTATGAGGAGTATGGCATGCCCACACTAGTGGAGTGAATTTATTTCAAGATTGCATCCTATCACCTCAATCCAACAATGAGGCCAAGTAAGGTGATTACCTTCTCCACTTGTACATGCACTGTTCTAAGCAAGAAATTTCCCGTTAACCTTCCACAACTAATTTATTTGGAGATTGAGAAGCATTTCAAGGAGAACGAATGTGGAAGGATGAATCTGCCCTTTTCATGCCTAATAAAAAAACTTTGTAAGAGGGTAGGTATTTTTTGCTATTCCAATGATACTCTTAAGCATACTCCCTTGGCCTCATGGGCAAAAATAATGAAGGACAAAATGCCAATAGCCATCCAAGAAGAGGAGCTACCACCACCACCACCCACTCAAGAGATAACACTGGAGGCCTACATAGTCCTTGAGCATCTGCGACAAGTCTAAGAGCAACTCTTGAGCAAACAAGAGTATTAGGTAGAAATGAGTGAGGTAGATCCATCTCTGTATCAGCCAGTAATGAGTCACCTTAATGAGGTGGCTTGAACAATTAGCTAGATGGACAGGGGTGGTTCCATTTTCTCTACCCAAAGAATGCAACTACCTTCGAGGTTGGATCCCAAGATTTGGAAGGTGATGGTGTTACTAGCAACACATCATTTATTCCTAGAAATCTCTAGGAATGCTGCCACTTTCTTGGTAAGGTTGGAGAAAGGTGAAGAGGAAATTGTCTTGGTGATGTAGCACCAAGGGTAGGAAGTAGTGGTAGAAGTAGTAGCTAACCATGTAGCTAAAGTACTAAATGCACCAATGGTATCTATACTAGACATATCTACACTCCAAGATGTATAGATATCTGCAGGCATGGTCAACAGGAAAATGAATGTAGCTTAGCATGAACAACTACTGGAACAACGAGTGGGAATTAGGTAACCAATTCTAGATATCTTTGATCTTTCAAAGAACACCAACCTAGTTGGAGCTACTAAATGTAAGGGGCAAATGCATCATTTTTGAAGGACAACTAGAAACAGCCCAAGAGTGAATCAATGCTTGGCCATGGAGGTTGTTGAACTTCATGCTCAACTTGTAGAGCAAAAAATCCTTAGCCCAGTAATGACAAGACATGAAGCTATCAAACAACTTCAGGAATAACTTCAAAAGGTTGAGGAGGAAGCAACAATGGCCATCTTCAAATAGTCCATGGAAAAATTTAAAACACATTCAATTAAGAAGGAATTAAATCAAATCTGCCAAGAAAATGAGACACTGACTGCACAAAATCATTACTTGTGAAATGTTAGTGCTCAAAGAGATCAAATGTAAGAATTCATCTATCAAAAATAGGAGTAGCTTTCCAGAGTCAACACTAGATTGAGAAAATTAATCATAGAGAATCAAAATCTATTAATGGAGGAGATGTGCACCTTGCAACGAAAGTTTACCATCAAAATCACTACCTGGAAGAACGAAGCTCTTAGGTTTGAAAGGGTAAAAAATCACTACAGGAACTAGGTTGACTTGTAAAAAAAATTAATGAAAAAGAAATCCAAATGACAAAGGCTAAAGTTAATGAAGCCATCCAACAACTCCAGTAAGGAAGAGAGATGTGGCAACCCATCCTTGATGGGATTAATGCCTACAACAAAGAAAAGATTCACTTGAAGGAGTTGCAGATCAAAGAAATAACAGAATATATAGAGTTAGCAAATCTTTGTTATGCAAACCTGGCAATGCTAACAGCCAGATGACCACAATCAAAGTTGGAGGAGTAGGTGGCTAGCTCGTATTTGCTATATGAGGCTAAGTTCAAACACTACAAAGATACCAAGAAAAAGCTTGAGATTGCTAATGCTGAACTCAAAGTCCTCAAAGGATGATTCACAAACCAATGAACCATCACTAAGGACCTAGCTAGATGAATGAATGACTACTAGGAGCTAAAGAATACAATGTGATCATTCAACATTGAATGCAAATAGTTTGCTACCTAGTTTATCAATGTCAAGGAGTTATTTCCAACAATCTCATGTCCTTGGGATGTGCCCATTCCAGCCCACATTTGGAAAGCTACATGGATAGTGCATGATCTTAAGAGTAAGGAGGAGAAAATGAAAGCACTACTGGATGCTTTCTGCCTCCCACCTAAAGTTACAGTAGCAATAGGACAACCACAACCTCAATCACCAACAGTGCATGAAGCTGGTGAAGGTTCCTCAAAGCCTCAGGAACCACCATCACCTAGGGCCATTTAATCTTCTCCAACAAGCTTCACATCATCCAGAAATGTGTTCTCCAAATTTTTTGAAGATTTATGTCATGGTGTTCAATTTTGTATCCTAAACACCATCATTTTTGTAATGTGTTGATCCATACACCTAGGCACTCCATTTTTTGTCAAGTTAGTAAAGTTTGTTTTGTTGAAAGAAAATTCAATCAATAATCCCATACCTTCTCAATTTTGTAAAAGAACTTGAGGATGAGTTTTCACTCAATCATGGGGGTCTGATGAGTTGTTGTTCGTTGGCTGCATTGATGAGGCCTTGTTGATGTAGTTGACCACATCGACGAGGCCTTGTCCATGGGGCAATGAGGCCTCGTTGATGTATTTTAACCTACATCAATGATGCCTCATCCATGAGGCCCCATCAATGCATTTTAACCTACATCGATAATGCCTTGTCTACACAATGTCTATCCATCACCTATAAATACGTGCCTACCTATCACATTTATGGGAGAGTCCAGATTTCAATTATAGCGAAGCTCTTGCATTTTTTCCATTTGAAAGTTAGAATTTTTTCCCTGAGTGCCTGCAACAAGATTCATTGAGTGTATGAATCTTTATTCAACCATTGTTATACCTGAGCATGATAGTGTGTGTGGCAATAAAGATGAGCTTTCTGATAAACTTGTAGCACTTTGGATAGATTAGCTATTGGATTTATGCATTCAATGTTTTCAATTATTTGTTAATTATTCTCAATTATTTCACAATTATTTTCTAGAAATTGAATTAATCAGGTTATTAAGCTAGATAGATTAAATATATAAGTATGACCACTTCAAGCATAACATGTATTCACTTGGTAATCCTAGCAATGTTATTTCTTGGTACACCCAATAGCATAACGTTTGGTTACCCAATAATGGATATGTGGTTTCAAGATGTGTATGGAAAGTGGGAATAGATACTTCTGTTATGATTAGCTTAATAATATCTAGTTAATTAATTTAGATTAGTTAATCAAATTTCTTTTACCTACATTTCAAGCACCCAAAACATTAAACATAAAATGATAAAAATCGAATGCCTCAGTTATACTTAACCATACCAACATGCATCACAAGTGTAATTGGGAGGACAACGATGGACCTTAAGGTTAGATTCACTTCCTAAAGGGCTAGTGCACTAGAAATGATAAGGCTCATGAAATTTGACTGAGTTGCACATGAACACTTTGTGACTTGTATGGTTGGAAGTAGGGGTACCTTGTCACTCATTAGCATGGTTTTATAGTCAACTACCAACTTGATGCTAACCCTCCTCCTTTTATATCCAAGCTTGGAACTGGCATTGATAGAGTTCCCAACATTTTTAACCAATGCTAAGATTTTTCTTGATTCTCAAAAATTAAATTTATGAGTTGATGAGAAAAAATTTTTAATGCTTTTTTCTAGTAATGATAATGCAACTAATGAGTCATTGGTGTCTCATCTTCTATCACAATATGTGTTCATTCAAATGTAAAGTTGCATCATAATCAAAGTTTTACTTCATAGATAAATGATATGATAATAAAACATAATATTCATGTCCTTCATGCTAGGTATTATTTCCTTTTTTTTGTCTAGTTAAGCTAGACAATGCTTCAATGGTGTGGTGTGCATTAGATCTAATGTCATTTATACATAAGCATGCAATGCTAATCATTTATAAGTAGACTATTGATGTTGATGTCCATTTTGAAGAATATTTCAAAGCTTTATGTTTTGTCAAGATGTTTAATCTTCTATTAGTTTCTTATAAAGCTATGTAGGAAATTGTTAGTTCCATTAAGCATATGGAATCTATTTCTACAGCATTCGATTTTCATAAATATTTTTTTTCTTGAGATCATTTTTCTTAACTGTAAAAATGAATTGGTATTACAAGCAATAGAAATACTTATATTCAACTAATCCCATATTATATTATAATCTTCATAATTCTTACAACTTTTGTTATTATAAAGAACATTTTTTAAATGTTTGTCCCTATCTAACAAGAATATTGTTAACTCAAAGACTAAATATTCTTGATGTGAGATCAATTATAATGAAACATATGATGAAGAATTTAAGTCATCATTTTCTATTAAACTTTCCTTTTGTACAAGAGTTTGTATTTCACCAAAGCTTTCTATTGCTACCTTGAATCGTTTTGCTATTTTATATTTAAGAACAAATGTTGAAATTAATGCAAATGATGTCAGATATGGAATCATTCTTTGTACTAATAATTAATTTTTTATCTTAATTTTTCAAAAAAATATTTATAAGATTGTACATCTAAGTAGACATCCTTAAAATTGGAAATTTTTTTCTTTCCACGTGTTTTCTCATATTTTCTACTTAGTGTTTAGCATATGATGTACTTTGGATTTTTGCTTATTATTAATATTATTCTAGAGGTTCATTATTATTAGCAATATAAAACAAATTTGAGACTGAATCAATTTCTTAACCCCCTCTAGAAAAAGAGAGAAAAAAGATGATGGCAAAGAAGTTAAGACCTAACAAAATAATTAAATCCAAGGTGTGGCAAAGCACTAAGATGGAGGCTTTAAGTAATGAGCTTTCCTATGATTCTCATTGAACTACAAACCCACCAATTAGGTAACAACTAAGTAGATAAATATATG
>MNCI01014373.1:403279-433247 GCA_015680685.1 Gnetum montanum
GGGGGGTGTTGTCGAACCCCAAATTAAAGGATTCCCTATGACTGACTATTAAGGCTTTTGCCCTAGGTTGGGCACATAAAAACATCAATATGGAAACTTTTGCAACAAATGCCTAACAACCTTTATTATGAAAATATAAATAACATCTCTCCTTGGAAGTATGAAGCATATCTTGTCATTGAAAAGTGAAACCCCAAAATATGATAATAATATTAAAAAAGTTTAGAGTACATCAAACCATCAAAGAGAGAGTCTAAAAAATGCCCAACAATTTTGCAAATGCCTTTACAAGTTTTCATTCTTAAAATGAATCCTAAAAAATCTGCACTTTGAGGTAGAAAAAGGATGTAGTCTTACCCTTATTTAGAAGCACCATCATAAATTTTTACTTCTTAATAGGGATTTCTTGTAAGAGAAAAAGAAAACTCTCTAATGACAAAAGAATATATAAATCAAAAATAAAAAACAAAAGAAGAAAAAAAGCTGAAAGCTTCCCATCCTAAGTGTTTGAAACAAAAATGAAATTAATACTATAGACAATAAATTAATTATTCAACTTTTACTGGAATCTTTTTTGCTTAAATTTATAGCTAAAAAGTAACATCTTTGAGAATTTGGTATTTGACTCCTAAAGATATATCATAGTTATGATATTATTACTAGAAAATAACTACACATCAAAGCTTCAAAATAGAGTAAAGAATAAAGGATCAAAGACATTTCCAAGAAAAGACGTAGATAAAGTAGGTTGATCACCAATAATGACTTCATTAATGATTTATTGAAAAAAGTTAAAAATTCTAGATGTCTATTTCCAAGCATGCTAAGCAACAGAACACTAAAAAAACATGAGAAAATAAGTCTTTACTTCCATAAATTGGACATTGAGGAGAAACATTTCTCATATTGCAATCCCCACCTAGGGATACAGACAATGCTCATGTTGCAATCCCTAAGGGAAAAGGTGTAACATCACATACATGCATACAAATATAAATAAAAATAAAAATAAAATAGCTCTTAGTCACAAGGTCGATGACCCAACATCATAACCTTCTTATGTAAGGTTAAATCATCATAGCTTATGAAAATGAGCAATGAATAACTATTTTTATGATTTTAATATTTTATAATGTTTAAGGTATTAATGATGCAAAAATGAGGGGGAAAAACTATATGCTTGATTCACTATACAAACACTAGATGCTACATTGACCAAATATTTCTAGGCTACATAAGCATGATAGCACTCTAAAAAACTCTAATCATACTTGTAAAGTGACAACTTAAAAAAAATAGAAAACAAGAAAGGAATAACTTACACAAGGAAGGAAAATATCTTAACACAAAACTAGATGCCAAAAGCCAATGGAAAGTACTTGTAATCAAGTTTTATTCATATAAAAATCATTCCAAATATTTATAGTTTCCACAACAAAATGATAAGGGTATGCTAGTGTACAAGCATTAATAGAGGTATATCAATGTAGGTGAGACATCTTGGAACACATCCAAGAAGGTAGAGAAGGTAAAGCATCCAAAGCATGGTGCCAAGATGGGTGCATTAGCACCCCTATGTTGACATTGGGGGTGAGCTAGTGCAAGGAAGCTAATACACCCCTACCACCATACTTGATCTATATTTTCTTGGATGAAAGCCAAGGTACCTAGGAACATCTCAAAGCCTTCCAAGGATATTTGAGAAAACCTAAAAAATTATTGAGAATCTCAAAACATGCTCCAAACCTACAAGGGTGAACTAGAAGGCAAGGATGCAAACCTAGGAGGTATAAACCTTAACCATGCATGAAAAAAATTACAAATACTAGGTGCATGAGATACATCTTGAATCTAGGGCTTATAATTGGCTTACAAAATGTTACTAGATGACTCATCATATCCTCACAACTAAGTAAAGCTGGTTCTATATCTCTAAATCTCAAAATACAAAACTAGAACTAAACACATTACATGATTAATGCAAAGGATATAATGGATAGATGTACAAACCATAACTATATTACAATAGAATACAAGCCACCTCATCAAGAAGTATCAAGGGGGTGGTGGCTAAGGAAAGAATACCCCTGATGTGCTTGCTTGATATGGAAAGAAGCTAGAGGTGATGGGTGTGAACATATGAAATCTTTGAAGTTATTCTAAGGTTTATTACCCTTGCTCAAAGTTATTGAATCTATTCATACATTAGTCCTTTCTCTCATAGTAGTTCTTGTAATCATTCCTTAGCATTGGCCTAGAACTACTTATAACTCTTTTTTACCTACAAGAGCTTGCACTAGGCTACATCTAGTTCAATCACTGTCCAATAAAGTTTCTATTCCAACTCTACATGTGATTTATCTACAAAATTTTGGACTACATAAAGATGCCTCCTTCATTTATCTTGTACATCTTCTTTATGTTCCTTAAGTCTCCTCTCAAGAATAGCAGTAACTACTTCATGGTGTAGAATATACATGTTTTTAAAGAGGTTCATTTTATCTTGTAGTGTTGGTTCATTTTTTAAAGCTTGGCAGGTATGATGTCAAATTGTTTCTTCACCTCACACCTCTTCTTGATTACTTATTCATTTAGCAAAGCTACAAGTTTATGCAATCTACGTACCTTGACAATTTAGGTTTGTTGCTCAATTAAATGGATCTTCCATAGCTCATCAATTTTTTTGTAGTCTTATTTTCCAACTCCTACTTCAAGTTCCAACACTTTTTTTCTATGTGAAGGTTCTTATCCTAAATTGGGCCATGATTTATCTTTCATCATCTAAGCTTCACACCTACTAAAAAGGAAAAGGTATCTATTTCTTCCTTTCTTAGTTGATTCTTTTCCATTCTTGGAACTAATGCTTTAACATCTTGATTTGCTACACCAAGCCATCTTTCATGAATATATCTTCTTCACCAACCTAGCATGTCTAGAATATTTTAGCTTATAGGCACTCAATCTACACCTTCTAAGTGATTGTGGAAGGTTTAGGTACCAATGGTGTTAGATAGTTTAGCTTGTAGGCACTAAATCTACACCTTGTAATAGAGATACCTTATAATTATTTGGTGGGGAAAATTTGCGAGTGATGATTTTATAGATAAGATTTTGGACCAAGGAAAGCTCTGACATCTTTACCTCAGATTTATCCATGTTAAACACCTCCAACATGATACTATACTTGAGCTTGGACTTAGTCTTTTGGACCTATAGCCACTAATTATCTATTGGTTCAATTGAAAATCCTATAGCTTGTGAGATTACCCATGTGGAAATAGGCACATGAACTCCACCAATGAAGGTCATGGCATCTTCAGTAGTGGGGTTTGATAGAAAACCTCTATCTCATAGTGATATCATATGAAGGGTTGGGTAAAGTAGTCATAGAAGTCCATCTGCTGCAGCGACTTCTTGATCTAAGGAGGACCAAGCTCAAGAAATTGATGATAGTTTTTCTCTTCATGGATGGATTGCTATTTGACATCATGAGTGCCCATACCCTCTTAGATGTCATCAACATCCTTTTCATCATCTTCTATCAGCTCCTCTAGAACTTGTTCGATTACCTATTACTACAAATGTGCTTGACTCGAGAATTAAGAATGTGATTGCCTACCTCATGATCTGCTTTTGGATGGAGGCTTTTCTAAAGCATGACCTATGAGCTTTAGAACATGCTCTACAAGTCCTAAATTAGGGAATCTAAGTTCTTCCCCTTCATTCACCTTAGAAACTAGTGGTTCTTGTAAAGGTTCATATGCACAGGCTTGAGATTATTCAACCTTATCCCTCCTTTTACTACAAAGCTTGGATCATAATTACCTCAACATGATTAGTTGTGAAATATGCTAAAAATCAAGTGAGTTTCCCCTAGGCATCATACTACCATTGCAAAAATTACATGCAAAAATAATAATAAATATAACCCTTGGAAATTAATTTTGAAAACATCATCACAAATTTTGAATTATGATATACATGGATAAGTATGAATAAGATATAAATATTTAAACAACTATCAAGTATATTAAATGCATACCCAAATTAGTATCTCTCTCCCATGACTAAGGTACAATACATTAAGCTTCAACCACTACTAGAATACCAAGGACAGGAATACCCAAGAAGAATGCATGAAAAAAATGTTATCAATCAATGTTCAAGATGAAAAATTCAATAGATTTTTACTTGTTTTGGTCCACCAAAGCAAAGGAAGTAGAAAAAAATTGGCAAAGTATAGGATATGGTTTGTACCCCCCTTCTCCCCACTATGTATAGTGGATCATTGGCATAGGACAAGTGCACTAGCATAGGGGCATCAATGCCCCTACATTAATGTAAGGGTACATTAACACACCCTTCCAATCAAGGAAAAATTATTCAACTTTGCCCTCTATGCTTTAAAATCACCTCCTACTACTAGTGGACCATTGTACAAGGTCCATATCATGTCGAATCATCAAGAATTGATCTTAAAAGACATACAAGAAGCAAAATAAGAAGAGCATCATAAACTTGCCTTAGATGACATCATGGATCATGGGGAAGAAGTCAATTAATCAATTTATGTAATCCCACCAACCTAGGGCTAGTAAAGAGGGGTTAGGATAATAGAATAATGATTATAGTACCAAAAACAATGAAACATATGCAGAATTAAGATGAATCAATAGAGTTAAGCATGGTCAAACCTTGAAGTACAAAGAGTTGACACTTACACAAGTGGAAGACCAATGAAGTGTAATATGTAATGCAATCATTACCATCACTGGAAGATAAGCTTTGCATAGTCACATATGATTTCAACCCATTAAGGATTCATAGGTGCGTCCTCCCCATAGAAGGAACTTGCCTTCATTATCCTTGTGAAACCTGTTGATGAGACACCTGTGGATTCTCAAAAACCAATGAGACATTAGCATCAAATATGACTTCATCCTCTTGGATGGCTAGATCTCATCTTGTATGTTTCTTGATCAATCTTTTGCCACATAAAATCATGGAAAATAATGGAATAGAAAAGATTAAGAATCAATAAAGGATGAGAGAGAGAAAAGAAGAAAGTGCAATATCACTAGATCCTTAACCAACCATTCAATTAGCTCATGGATCATGTCAGAATTTTCTACACCCCATGAGAGATCCACTACTACAACCTTTTATCACTAATCATCCACATCATAGGGATTGACCTCCAAGTCTTCCTTCCAAGCGCAAGGTCATACCAATCACATCCAGTGCCATCTAGCCTTGATTACTTCATAGTCTAATCATTAATATAAACTAAACCAATAAATCATGCCATCAAGCATCTAGAAGTCAAGATTTTTGTTTAGTTTTCTTCCATCCATACATGTATGCATGATAGGGTCCTTGAATTTTTCTTTACCAAAAAAATTTCATTGATCCCCTTGTTTATGCTAATAATCCCACATTACCACAAGAGGCATAATGTCATGACCATCAAGAGAGAATTTTCCAATTTTAAGTATATTCAAGGCATGGGTCAAGGATTAAAATTGGTGATCCAAAGAATAACTAATTAGGGACTTGGGTGAAATCAGTAATTAACGTTACCAAGCTTTACAAAGAAAGAGACTTCTGGGCCTTCATGGCCATGGGTAAGAATGAGTAAGAGATTATCTTGGACTACAATGTTATGAGAAGCCAAGTGATCTAGACAATGGTTTGAACATAAGAAAGGTTCACATAGGCATAGGTTGAACCACTAATTTGACTTTGATGTGAGCAACTATGACATTAGTTTAGATAATAAACATACCAATTTGTACAACTAATAAGCTTGAAAGTACATTGTTCTTCCCATTACCTCTTCTTTGTTTTCTCTTTTCTCTTTTTCTTTTTCCAAATTTTCTTTTCTTTTTATTATCATTATTTTTTCATCATATATTTTTCTTTTGATTTCATACATAGGAAGAGGGTTTTTTATGGATCATGGGAATCATGAAAATGGTTTAATTACCATGTCACCATCTAGAGTCTTTAACTTAAATGAACATAAGTTCATCCCCCATTGCATGGCATGCATAGGTTCATGACATCACAAACCTCTTTTAATCAAGATGGTTATGTAAGAAATCATGTGCACCTTGAACCAATCATACCAATTAGACCTTTCCAATGGTCATAAGAACCCTTGATGATACATACTTTCCATACTAGTAACCAGGAACTCTTCAAGGATTTTAGATCTCACATTCTAATGTGTGGACCCACTACCTACCCATAGTTCTAGTAGAATTAGCTTCATAACGCAAACAATGGGTCCTTGCTCCCTAATAAATCTAAGCCTAATTCACTAGTGATGGATAGAAGAAAAGTGGATGGATGAATGTTTTTACATAAGTATTATGTTGGTCAAAGTTCCACTTTGGACCTATTTGGTGCTCTCACATCATCATCGCATATATAGCTCATCCATCCATTATTGGCTTACAAGATGAGCATTCATAGAGTTCCTAAACTAGTTTTTCCACACAAACAAATAAAAATACTCCGAAAGAAAAAAAAAGGTCCCATGATTAATTATCTAATAAGCTCAACACATGAAATTTTCTAATAAAAAACCAATCTTTATTAATTGCATAAATGAAAATAGTAGGAAAATAAAATTTTTACATGGTATGGAGGATTCTCCATCCCCTTCTCCACAACCCCCCCCCCCCCCCCCAACCCTCAACCCCCCCCCCCCCCCCCAACCAAATAATTGATCCATGCTTATCATCTAGAAAGTCTTTGAGTCATAAATTGAGCATTAAGCATGCTCAAAGATGAAAGATGTTCATTAGAGTACACCACATATTACCCAAAAGATGCTTGGTCTAGCTTGTTTAAATGGCTTATAGCCATGAAATAGTAGGATTATGAAGGATCATAGAGTATTCTCTTGTAGTTCATCCTTCTAGGCCCTTCCATTTTATCAATTTCAAGGTTGAGGTCTTCAAAAACAATCCTAGCATTTCTAGTGCTTAATCAAGATCTTTTCATGATAACAAGAAGATCCTCTTCCTCCTTATGTTCTATTCTAAGCACCACGAAATTAGTAGGATATGACCAACCTACAATAGAAGTGATTAGATTACATACCTATCCCATAGTTTATACATATGATTGGTTTGCTAGCTCCCATCGAATGTTGGTATGCTTGAGATGAGGAAGCCCCCAATCAAGGTACTACTCCAATGAGATGAGATTAACCTCCAAACTAGAGTTACAAAGAGCTAGAAAATAACCCTTATCATAAATTTAGATCTACACCATGGGATTTCTAGGATTTGGTTACTTTTTGAGAAAACATTATTCTTTAACCATCCATGTTACCATTGTAGACATAGATATGATGACAACATTACCATTAAGTGCTCTTGTGCTATCTTCACCAGACATAGTATTGAAAATTATTCCTAAAGTAGGTATTGTAGTTAGATTTTAGTCAAGTATATTCATTGAGACTTCATAAATATGAGCTTTCATTTGACTTGAATGATTTTCCTCTTCGTAAGGTGGAGAGAAGGATACAAACCTTGTCCTATAATTCTTACGTTTATGCTTGTGGTAAAATTTCCTACCATGGGACCTCAAATTCCCCCTTGCAACCAAATCAATAGATTATTGATAATATTTCCTAAATTCATGGATATAGGTTATATTACATGATTTGTCCTACCTTGATTACAATTGACTAGGTATCCCACCTTACATAGGATTAGGAAGTAGAAGTTGTTGCTATTATTGCTAGGAAGATTTGTTAGCATGCCTATTGAAAGCAAGCAAATATTATTGAGGTATCATCATTGGGATTTGATAAATACTTGCCTATGCACAAAAAAATTAAGGATTAGGTAGAGGCACGATCTATTGTTACACTAAAGTTAAAAGATTCCATGGAGCAGCACACCAAGGATTTGGAGCTTATCTTTGTTGGTACTATTGCATGAGCTATGGATAAGTACCACTAGGATAGTACATATAGCTAGGATATGGGGTCCTTCTTGTTTATCTCTTGATGAATCTAGGATTCAAAAGTACCCTAGATCATCCTATCTCACTAATCATGTGAGCCATGACTAGGCAGCACTAAGAATTATGAGAGTCTATGTAGTGCTCACAAGGACCCTCATTGTTAGAGGACAATGAGGAAGCCTCATCTGGATCTTCTTGAATTATTTTAGAGTAAAAGAGCATCTCTTTTCCCTTACCATCATATCTCTTTCTACATTCATGTGATGCAACTACTTTGGTTGCAACTTCAACCATCTTATCCTCAATATCCTTGAAAGTAATGGATATCATTTCTTCCATTACCTTCCAAACTTAGTTGACACGGTGGACCAAGTCAATCAATGCTTTTTTCATTCTAACTTAATATTATGCTAGAGCCTCAACTATAGTAGGAGGTTTAGTGGTACCTTTAACATTTCTAACCTTATGTCTATGTGATGGATCATGATTGTACTCAGCTGATTATCACTTCTGCCATTCATCTTCCATTCTAACAATGGTATTTAGGAGTATCCTAATTTGGGCTATGGAATTTTTGTGCATCTAGTCCATTATGTACATGTCCGTACACACTCTTATTTCCTACCTTATCCCTTCTACAATATGCATCAAGTACTCCCTTTACCTAAAACCATGATTTAGACAATGATGAGAAAATTTCATGTACCTTTTCATGGTGATGTCAAGAGGCTTATGGGATCCTTGCCTCCATTTGGTCATTTTATTTTCAATGTTTGAAATTCAAGAATAGGTATAAATTTTTTTCTAGAATATTTTAACCATGTCTATCCATCTTTATCTCAATCAAGGAGGTAAATATTTATGTCAAGTTTCTACATGTTCAATTGAGGTGCAAAGAAACAATTGTAACTTCTACCAATCACTTATGATTCCTTAGAGATAGTAAGAATTGTCAAATTCTTACATATGAAGATGAAGATTATCACTAGTATGTCCTTTGTATGTTGGTACTTTTAGCCATTTTTTTCATTTGATTTTGTTGTCATGAACATGCTTCTATGGAATATGTATAGCCTCTATCAACTCATGATAATCACTCCAGTCAAACAAAGAGGAATCTTCATTACCACCAGTAGGTCCTTAAGAATGCAAATGTTGGAGCTTCAAAAGGAGATCATCATGCTAGGCTACACCTAGGGTGAAGCTACCTCACCAAGGGCCTTGATGACAGGTTGGCCTTTTACCTTTCTTATCTACTTTAGCCTATTTCTCTCTATCTAAATGATTAAATGAAAAATTGTGGCTATCCTTTTCTTTTGCCACTTCATCCCAAATGATGAGTCACATTCTATTGACTACATCAATGAGACCTAGTCAATGTGGCCTCATCGTATAGGCTTCGTCAACAAGGCCTAGTTGACGCATCATATCATATGTTGATGTAGTGCATATACTTAGCTATAAATACGCACTTGCAACTGCATTTATGGTAATAAGAGATTGTAGTTGTAGTGGAGCTCTTGCAGTTTTTCCATTTGAAAGTTAGAATTTTTCCCTTGAGTGCTGACAACAGGAGTCACTGAGTGTATAGATATTTATTCAAACATTGTTGTACCTAAGCATGATAGTGTGTGTGATAATAAAGATGAGTTTTCTAATAAATCTTCTAGCACTTTGGATAGAATAGTTATTTTATTTATGCATTTACTATTTCCAATTAATTATTAATTTTTTTCAATTAGTTGTTAAATATTTTCCAATTATAATGTTAATGAGGCAATTAAGTGAGATAGATTACACACATAAGCATGATTGCTTTGAGTGTAACATGTATTTGCTTGGTAATCCTAGTAGCATTATTACTTGGTACACCCAGTAGCGTAGTGCTTGGTCACCCAGCAATGAATACATGGGTTTAGGACATGTACAAAAAGTGGATTTAGATGCTTATGTTAGAAATAGTTAAATTCTAGTTAATTAGTTAATTTATTTTAGTTAATTAAATTCCTTTTATCCACATTTTGAGCACCAAACTATAAAACACAAAATGATAAAAATCATATGCCTCATTTACACTTAACCATACCAACAAATTTCACAAGTGTAATCGAGAAGACAACGATTGACCTTAAGGCTAAATTCAATTCCTAAATGACTAGTGCACTAGAAATGATAAAGTGCATGGAATTCAATTGGATTGTGCATGAACATTTTGTGATTCATATGTGCACTTTGGGTGTAGGGGTACCTTGCTACTCATCATTGGCACTATTATCAAAGACTTTGTTTGTGGAACGTGAACTATTTAGGTCTAAGTAAATACCATTACTATCATTGTACGAAGATAAGGGTCAATATCATTTCCACTATACATAGAAATATAAAAGCACATTGATAAATTTATTTTTCTTTGCAAAATGTCTTCTTCTTCTCACAAGCATGAGGATACCAAACCACTAATCCCACAAGAATGCAACATGGTATACACTCATCTAAATGATTTTGTGCTAAATTTCACCTTCATCCTACATCAAGATGAATAATTGTGATGGTGTGATATGGAGGGCAACATCATCTTTCCCCTCAATCGATCTATGCTCAAGATGCTATTCAAAACCCTTAAGAAGTTGGGCATAGTAGATCTTCATGAAGAATACGTTGTATATGGATGTGACACTTATAAGATTGACATCAAGAGAAACTCCATGAAGCTACAATAGGGAAACACTACACCAATACCTTATTCCTACTATATCAATATGACACTAAGGATCCTCCTACTGAAGGTTCTCAACATGAAGATTCTCCACCCCCTAATACTAGTGGTAAGGGTGTGAACCTAAACCTGTGATCCACTATCCATAAGATATGTTCAAGAAGAAGTGACAGCCAAGGTAGGAACTTAGGCAAGCACCACAATAGTAAGGGATCCAAGGATGCTGATTGTAATTATCGTAAGAGTGATGGTGGACACCACAATGGCAATGGTGGTCCACCTTCCTCTGCATCCTCTTCATCTGATTTCAAACATTCATCTTCATCTAATGGTTATCATAAAAGCTGCCATTGAAACAACCATGATGAAGATGATCAGTGAGATAATAATGACCGTGAAGGCCACCAAAATTGAAGGGATGGTTGAAACCATCATCAATGTCATCAATGCAGTGATGATAATGAACCCCTATTGGTGACTCAAAGTATGCTCAACATTGCAGAGGTAGTGAAAATCCCAACTAGGCATATGAAGCATAGTTGAATCGATGGCCTAGACATGAATAATATCCTAAGATTTGAGAGGGAGTACAACTCTAATCTACAAATGCATCTACAAAATTTTCATGATGCACATGCCTTACAAAATATAGAGAATGAATGGCAGAAACTCAAACTATTTCCCATGACATTCATCAAGGAAGCTAAAAGCTAGTACTGGTCCTTGGAGTTGGAATATATCTATAGATGGAGTACCATACTAGAGTTGTTCAATGAAAAATAATAGATGTACTCTAGAGTGTCTAATGTGAGAAGGAAAATCCAAGGCAAGAAACAAGGAACACATGAACCCTTGGATGCTACCATGGGTTGATACTATTCACTCTTACATTGATGCCCTAGCCATGATTATTCTTAGAGGGAACAACTTTTCCACATCATAGATGGGCTCAAAATAGAAATAAGAAGAATCCTTGGGGTGTATGCCTAAGGAAGATTATATAAACTAAGAGCTCATTAAATCCAAAGGCTAATAGAGCAGGTAGCAAAAGAAGAAGGTGAGCCACAAAAAAGGGAAAATGCTAAAGAGTATAATAGAGATCCTTCCATCAAAAAATGAGAGGTCTAATTTTATGACAAGGAGAAGTCACCACTTGATGAAGTGGTGAATAGAAAGACCATGCCCATCCAAAAATCGGTTTCTCATATTTTGGCCAAGGTTGACAAGTTATGGAACTCTTTGGATGAAAAATTTCAAATCACTTTAAAGATTGCTGAAGAATTCAAAAAGCAAAATAGTGATCGTAATCATAGGAGGTGAAAAGAAGTTGAATGTACCTATCAAAGAGGCAAGGGCAAAGCTACTGCAGTAGAGGAAGTTGTGGAGTCTGACTCTAATGATGAAATTGAATGTGACATCTATTAATATGAACATCCAAAGGGATGTTTCCTTGTGGTATCACACTTACAAGAGTCTGGAGCGTACACATTGAATCCTCATCTAGAACATAGGTAAGATCCAAGGTGATTGCCTTATCCTCAAGGCAATCCAAGGCAATTCCACCAATAGCAACAAGCTTATTACCCAAGTAGAACTCCTCCACAATTGTATGAACAATATCAACTATCGTACCAACCACAATCATGGAGAATGCCACCACCAAGGTAGCAGTACCCTTATAATCAACTAGATCCATATGGGTACTATGTTCAGTAGCCTGTATCCCCTATGAGTTCTACAAGTCATACATTGTTCCAGCACCACTATTACTCTTTAGAGTATCACCAAATACATTCACCATCTACTTATGGGAAAAACCCATATACATATCCATATCATCCTCCACATCCCTCTACACATACACCTCCACCTTCAACCTAGTTACCTCCTACTTCATCCATGCAGGGTGAGATTCTTCCATAGCCACAACAATAAAATGCTACAAAGGCTATACACTCACAACTATTTTTTCAACCAAGTGGTCTAGATAATAGATCAAGGAAAAGACCTTTCTTTTGACCTAGCAATCCTTTCTAGCCCTCACAACCTATTTCGACTAATTGCATTGCATCTCCAGCATCCTCATCCTCTACATCAAATACCTTTGAGTCCCCTTCAAACCAAGAGCCACCTAGGATCCACACTATCATGCTAACTCATGCTATTTTTGACAATCTTCCTATGAAAACACCTAACCTAGAAAGTCCACTCATTTATCTACAAATCACTGGACATGAGCCATGCAAAGCTCTTCTTGACTCTAGTTCTGAAGTTAATCTCATCTCCCATGACATGTACAAGGCTTGGAACCTACCACCTCTTAAGTAGAGCAACATTTTTCTACAATTAGCAGATCAGCTAATTATTGTCCCTCTAGGATTAGTAGAGGACATTATCACCACAGTTTGTAGGTGGTCCTATCTTGCTGATTTCCTAGTGATCAAGATGAACAACTGCAAAAGTAATTTCCCCATCATTATGGAAAGAGCTTGGTTAAGCATGTTTGATGCAAAAATAGGCATAAGGAACCTATCTTTAGAAATATCAAAGAAAAATGACCTAGACAAGAATGAGAAGAAGTATATTTCATGCATCGTATATAGTGATAATGGGTGCAATTGTATGTAAAAGATTTGTTCAATTAGGAGCACATACATTCAGGCATGTAATCAGTATGCACAAGAAATTAACATTCAAAGGTGTCTATATGTAGTAGCCATAAATCAAGAGGGCACCCAATGGCTGATAGCTAATTCAAATATTAGCACACTATGCATAAATCCAACTAAGAGCTTAACTTATGCGTATGTTGAAGGGATGAACAAAATTGAATAAGTTCATTCCCAACTGTCTGATGAAGATGATGATAATTGTTGGAGAGAGTTGAGAATCCCTAATTACTCCAAGTAAGAGCCCTTAAAACTAAAAAATTTACCAGTTGGTATGGAGTATGCATTTTTAAAGAATGGAAAATTGGTCATAATTAATGCCAAAATTTCTCTTGAACAAAAAGAAAAGTTGTTGAAAGTGGTGAATAAATGATCAAAAGCCTTTACTTGGTAATATCTAGAGCTAACAAGAATTGATCCAAGGATATGCCAGCATCGCATCTACACCAACTTAGCCATGAAGCCTAAAAGATAGCTACAAAGATGGTTGAATCCCAAATTGAAGAAAATCATCAAAGAGAAAATTGAGCAACTCCTCAAGGTGGGGTTCATCTATTCCATTACAAATTATGAGTGGGCTAGCCCACTCATAATTGTACCAAAGAAAGAAGAAAAATGGAAGGTTTGCATCAACTTCAATCTATTGAATATGGTAACATTTAAAGATCACTTTCCCTTGTCATTTATAGATCAAGTGTTAGAAACCATATCTAGGCATTGTTATTATAGTTTATTGGATGGTTACAGTGGCTATAACCAAATCCAAATTACACCCAAAGATTAGGCCAAGACAACATTCATGAGTCCCTAGGGGACTTTTGCATATTGTAAGATGTCATTTGGTCTATGTAATGCCCCTGCAACCTTTCAACACTTGGTTCTTAGTATCTTTTAACAGTAGATTGGTAGTGGTGTTGAAGTCTTCATGGATGACTTTTCCACCTATGGAGCTACCTTTGAGCAAGCCTTAGACCAACTTGAGCAAGTACTAAAGAGATGTGTAGAGAAAAACCTATGACTCAATTGGTAGAAAAGCCATCTCATGGTCCAAGAGGGCATATTGCTAGGGCACCGAATTTTTCAAAAATGGATTAAGGTAGACCCAAAAAAATAACGGTCATCTAAGGAATAACACACCAACCAGAGACCGTAAAAGATATTTATCCATTCCTTGGACACCCTGGCTACTATCGACGATTTATAGAGAATTTCTCTAAGATCACAAAGTTGTTGGTAAAGCTTACAAAGAAAGATGCACCTTTCATTTGGATTAAGGAATGTGAACACACATTCTAATAATTAAAGGATAAAATCATAGAAATACCAATCCTACAAGCACTAGATTGGTCCAGACCTTTCCATGTCATGACGGATGCATCTAATTATTCTTTAGGAGTAGTGCTCATGAAAATGGATGATAAGAAACATCCATACTACATCCACTAATTGAGTTAAAGCATTGTGGGAGCAAAGTTAAACTACACCACCATGGAGAAAGAACTAATGGCAATGGTGTATGCTCTAGAAAAGTTTAGACACTATGTGCTTGGTTATAAAGTATTTGTGCATACAAACCATAGTGCAATTTGTGTCCTCATGAACAAGCCAATGGTGAGCCATTGTGGCATACAGTGGCTTGTGATTTTGTAGGAATTCGATTTCACTATGGTAGATTGAAAAGGGACCAAGAATGTGAACACTAATCATCTCTCTTTCTTAAGATGGGATAATAAAGAGGAGGATAGCCTGCTCTCTTATCAGTTTCTAGACAAACTCCTCTTTACAGGATTAATAAGTGAACAAATGCTTGTAAAAAAAATATAATATAATGACATCCTCACCTATCTTCTCACTCACGATATGCGACAAGACTTGGATTTTAAAAGAAAGCAACAATTTCTTTATTGGGCTACATACTTCATGAAAATCAATACACACCTTTACAAGGTGTGTGTCAATAACTTAATTTATTGGTGTGTCCCTAACAAAGATCAACTACACATTTTCCATGATGCTTTAAAGGACCTTGTGCAGGCCACTATGTAAGGAGATGCATAGCCATAAAAATCCTAATGGTTGGATACTATTGGCCTACAATCTTTAGGGAGGGATGCTCACCAATTCATCAAGTCTTATGAATGTTGTCAATGAGACAAGGGGATGACAAATTGCATAGAAGGTCCTCAATAGTGGATTCAACCAATGGAGCCTTTTGACATATGGTGTATTAACTTCATGGGTTCCATCACACCCATGTCCAATGGGAAGGCATATATTACAGTAGCAATTGACTACTACATGAATTGGGTAGAAGTAGCAGTCGTTACTAATTGTACATCATCCTTTGCTACCAAATTTATACAACAAAATATTATGAATAGGATTGGGATGCCATGTTCACTAATTTTTGATAATGGAACTCATTTTGCAAGTGCCACTTTTAGAAAGTTAATGCAATTCTTGGAGGTAGAACATAAATTAATAACAACTTACCATCCCCAAGCTGATGGTCAAGTAGAGGTAACTAACTAGAAGATTACAAAAATACTAATGTGGACCATTAGTAAATATAGGAAGGATTGGAGTACAAAGCTTAACGATGCTCTCTAGGCTTATTTTTCAACATGGAACCTTCCTATTGGCTATTCTCCCTACAAGTTAGTGTACAAGAAACTTCCAATGCTCTTGATTCAATTCAAGCTCTGTACACTCTCAGCAACCTATGAACTAAATCTTAACCTAAGTCTAGCATAGAAAGAAAGATTAATCAACTTGAACATGTCAAATAAAAATTGATTAGTGGTCCTATCCTTGAATGAGGTTAATAAGACATTCAACAAGTAACATCATGACCTTAGAATCAGGAAAGTAAAACTTCAACCAGGAGATAAGGTCCTCTACTAGAATCCTACACATGTATCCCAAAAGGAAAAATTCCAAACATTGTGTAAGGGACCTTATGTAATTGATCAAACCTTTCCCTCTAGCGCCCTGTTAATCTACAAATCTAAATGCCTAAATAAAAAGAAGTTGGTCAACATCCAACAAGTAAAGCCTTTCCTAGAACCAAAACAGGCCAGTGCAACTACTACCTCAATGAATGGATAACCATGTTCTATTTTTTGGATGTCCTCCCTCCAATTTATTCATGGGGGAGATAGCCACTTGTGCTAACCATCAACATAGCTTCTTAGTTTTTCTACTTTTTTTTTCACATTTTTGATTTTTACAAATTCTTAATTTTTCATATTTTCACCATCTTTACTACCTTTGGACCTTCTTAACTATTTTTCACTTTCTTATATATTTTACTTTGTTTTTTTATTCAAGTGTGATATTTTCTCATTTTTTCTAATAAATAATACTTTATTGTCACAAGATATAGTGCCACTATTGTCATTTACTAATGATGGTTTGTGCTTAATGTTGTGATTGTTGATCTCTAGTTTCTATTTTTGAATTCTAATGTCTAATAACTTTGAAATGGTTTATTTTTCATGAAACAAGTAGTGAGTTCATGTCATTTTCCCATCCAATGAACTCTATGGTTTTCCTTGTTCTAGGAATTTGAGGTCCCTTCCATTAAAGAAACTTTTAATTAATTGGTGAACTTGGTAGTTCTAGAATTAGGAAGGATTCAAGGTTGGTAAAGGGTGTGACTTCAAGGGGACTCAATACTCTTTGTACTCTTCTACTTGCTTGAGTGCTTGAGTGTGTTTCATGAAATTCTTATCATTCCATACCACCCACTAATAGGAAGTCAAATAACATCATTGCATGGTGTGGTTCCCATCTAGAAAGAAAAAAATAGTAAAAAAAAAAAAAAGAAAAAAATGATGGGAATTCAAAGCACACCCCTTCGACACAAATAAGTCCTTGCATGGTGTGGTTTCCATTTCAAGAAAAAAAGAAATAATGAAAATTCAAAGCACATCCCTTGGACAAATAAATGGGCTAAAACCACTAGAGTAAGGATGGGAAGTCACTAAAAGTGGCTAGTTTTGGTATGGAGTAAGGATGGGACTTCTCAAGTCATTTTAAACATAAATTCAACAAGGAACTTCTTATGACCTTGATTCAAAACTCCATTTCACCTTCTCTATCATCCATCCATGTTTCCATAACTCACCTCACTGCCGTGTTCTATGTTATGTTCTATGTCTTAGTCTGATATGTTGGGATTCTTGAGTAGATTCTTTCAAGTTGGTCCTTAACTTTTCATGATCATTAAATTGACTTTAGGGCCTAGGGACTCCTTAGTTAAGGTTATGCAAGGGCAAAAAGGACATGATCCTACTATGGGGAGGAACCACTTACATAGCTCTTAGCTTGATTAGTTAAGGTTCCTTATCTTTGACATCATTACAATCCTACCTTTTGTGTATTCCATTGAGTATACCACTCAGTCCTCCTTTATCTTTCATTTCATTCATCCACTAAATCAATTTTTCTCCATTTTATCAAATTTATGCACTTCAACATCCTTTTCTCATGCTTTTGTACTATTCTTGGTCTTCTAAGCTTTCATTAGACCCCAATGTCATTCAAAAACTTTTCATATTTTACAAGTTTGACTAAAGTCAACATTTAACTACAATGATCAACAGTTGCGTCATTGAGGCCCCAGAAATGCATTCCCCCTTGTCAACAATGCCTGATAGACTAGGCCTCATTGACGCAGCATAAAAACCCTATATATACCACCAAACACTTTGCAATTTTTTGCCATTTGCTCATAATACACAAGGAGTTTTTGAAATTTTTTAGAGCCCAAAACCTTCTAGAGCTCATAACTTCCCAACCGTTTCTCCAAATCACTCCATTTTTCGATCCTACACTTACTGAAGGTAAGATCTTTATCATGGGGGCCACAAACCTTAAGGTTTCTAATGAAAAATTGATGAAATTTTTTGGAAAATTTTCTAACTCCCCAAACAGTTAATAACTTTAACAACATATAAACATCAACTTTTTCAACCTTTGGGATGATTTATTAATGATAATATATAAATAAATGATAATTGGATTAATTAAATCAATGATAATCACAACTTAGCCAAGTGTAACTATCCTTAAGAGATAAGGTATCCCAATTTTTTTAAGGTTACACAATGATTACTAATCCATGGTCTTATTGTGATTACAGATGGCACCAAAACAAAAACATCCATAGGAAGGAAAACCCTCACAACCATGGGAAAAGTGGCCCATAGCTAGAAGGGGCCAACAAGAATAAGGCCAAGAACTTCTATAGGTGACCCATGCAATGGGACCTCTTTATGAGGAGCCCGAGGAGGAATCTATCCTATAGATTCTAGAAGAAGAAGTGTCAACCAAACAATCACAATGAGGAGAAGTGTTTGGACCCATGCCAATTCTTGAGGTCACTTTGACTCAAGCCTGCCTTGATATCATCAATTCTCGAGAGATTTAATGATCTATTCTTCAAGAGATCAACTTTAGGCCATTTTTGGAAAGGGCTCCAGAGGACATCAAGCCTTAACTGTGAACCTCTCCCATGTGTCCAATCATCACATCTAGTGGGAACTGGTACATGGAATAAACATACCTCTTTTGAAATAAACCAAAGCTATGATCCATAGTTAAGATCAAGGACGTTCAAGTGTCCTACTTAGTAGAAGCTATTGCATAGGCACTTTGGTTGCTTGACACTATAACACAACTAGTGGAATTATCCACGTAAGGTGACCCTGAGGCCAAAAAAAAGTGGACCCAATGATGCTACAAGGTGGACCATAAGGAGTATGTTGCACTCATACTGGCAAAGAAAATTTACTTTAAGATTGCAACCTATCACCTCAATCCAATGGTGAGGCCAAGCAAGGTAACCACCTTTTCTGCCCAAGCATGTGTTGCTTTAAGTGAGATGTTTCCCATTAACTTTCCACAACTGCTATACTTGGAAATTGAGAAGCATTTCAAAAAAAATGAATGTGGAAGGAAGATCCTACCCTTTCCATGCCTCATCCAAAAACTTTGCAAGAGGGTAGGAATTTTTCACTACTCTAATGATACACTTAGGCATACTCCTTTGGCTTCATGGTCTAAGATCATGAAAGAGAAGACACCAGGGATGACTCAATTAGAGGAGTAGCCATCACCACAATCCACTTAGAAAATAACACTAGAGGCCCACGCAACCATTGAGTATCTACGTAAAGTCCAAGAATATCTCTTAAGCAAACAAGAGTAACATACAAGAATGAGTGGGGTAGATCCATCTGTGTATCGACTAACAATGAGTCACCTTAATGATGTGGCTCAAATGGTTAGCTAGATGGAGAGGGGTGGTCCAATCTTCTCTATCCAAAGAATGCAGATATCCATGAGTTAGATCCCAATGCTTAGGAGTTGATGGTATCACTATCACAACACCATCTATTCCCAAAAATCTTTGGGAATGTCACCACTTTCTTAGGGTAGTTGGAGGAAGGTGAAGGGGCAATTGTCTTGGTGATGTAGCATCAAGGGTAGGAAATAGTAGCTAAAGTGATGGCTAACTGTGTAGCTAAAGCATTAATGCATCCATAGCATCTATACCAAACATATCTGCACTTCAAGACATGCAAACATCTGCAAGCATGGTCAATAGAAAATTAAATCTAGCTTAACATGAAAAATTATTGGAATGACTAGTAGGAACCAAGAAACCAACTCCAAAAATATTTGATCTTCTGAAAAACATCACTACGACCTAATCAAAGCTACTAAGTGCAAGGGGTAGATGTATTATTTTGGAGGGGCAACTAGATATGGCTCAAGAGCAAAATCAATGCTTGGGCATGGAAGTTGTCAAACTTCATGCCCAACTTGTGGATCCTATGATCCTCAGCCTAGCAATAATAAGAGATGAAGCTTTCAAACAACTTTAAGAAAGATTTCAAAAGGCTAAGGAGGAGGCAGTAATGGACATCTTTAAATAGTCCATAGTTGAAGCCAAAACACACTCAATCTAGGACTTGAACCAAATGCACCATGAGAATGAAGCATTGACTACACAAAATTATCACCTACAAAATGTTAATGCTCAAAAGGATCAAATGTAAGAATTTCTTCATTAACAGTAAGAGTAGCTTGCTAGGGTAAACACTGAATTGAGAAAATTGGCCATGAAAAACTATAATTTTTCAATGGAGGAGGTACGCACCTTGCATCAAAAGTCTACCATCGAGATCGTCACCTCAAAGAATGAAGCCCTCAAATTTGAGAAAATGAAAAATCGCTACAAAGGCCAGGCTAGCTTATAGAAAGAAGTTAATAAGAAACACAGTTAGATGGCAAAGGCAAAAATGAATGAAGCCCTCTAGCAACTCCAACAAGGAAGAGAAGTGTGGCAACCCATCATTGATGGGATTGATACATACAACAAAATAGAGATCTACTTAAAGGAGTTTCAAATCAAGGAGATGACAGAGTATATGGAGTTGGCCAATCTCCATTATGCAAACTTGGCAATGTTGACTATCAGATGGTCATAGTCAGAATTAGAAAAATCAAAGCTAACTCATATCTGCTATACGAGGCCAAGTTTAAACACCACAAAGACACTAAGCAAAAGCTTAAAACTACTAACACTAAACTCAAAGTTCTTAGAGGGTGATTAAAAGATCAATGATTTATCATGGAGAACCTAGCCAAATGGATGAATGACTACTAGGAGCTGAAGAACATAGTCAAGGCATTCGACATTGACTGTAAACAATTCGTTACCTAGTTCATCAATGCAAAGGAGTTATTTTTAGCAATCCCATGTCCTTGGGATGTGGTTGTTCCAACCCACATTAGGGAAGCTATGTGGATGATGCATGATCCTAGGAGTAAGGAGGAGAAAATGAAAGCATTCTTAGATGCTTTCTACCTCTTGCCTAAAGTTGTAGCAGCAGCAGGACAACCACAACCACCTCAACTACTACTCATGCATGAAGCCAATGAAGGTTCCTCAGAGCCTCAAGAACCACCATCGCCTAGGACCCTTTAATCTTTTCCAACAGCTTCACAACATCAAGGAACATGCTATCCAATTTTTGAAAAGTTGGATCATGATTTTTAATTTTATATCCTGAACACCTTCATTTTTTGTAATGTGTTGATTCATACACCTAGGCACTCTATTTTTCATCAAGTTAGTTAGTTTATTTTGTTTGAGGAAAATTCAGTCAATAATCCCATACCTTCCCAACTTTGTAAAAGAACTCCAGGATTAGTTTTCATTCAGTCATGGGGGTATGATGAGTTTTGTTCTATTGGTTGTGTTGATGAGACCTCGTTGATGTGACCTCATCATCTAGGCTTCATCAACAAGGTCTAGTTGATGCATCATATCATCTGTTGGCGTGGCCCCATTAACATAGTGTCTGTAGTCGCTATAAATATGCACTTACAGCTGCATTTATGACAATAAGATATTGTAGTTGTAGCAGAGATCTTATAGTTTTTCCATTTAAAAGTTATAATTTTTCCCCGAGTGCCCATAGCAAGAGTCATTGAGTGTAAGGATCTTTATTCAAGCATTGTTGTACCTAAGCACGATGGTATGTGCAACAATAAAGATGAGTTTCTTGATAAACCTTGCAGCACTTTGGATAGAATAGCTATTTTATTTATACATTTACTATTTCCAATTAATTATTAAATGTTTTCAATTATTTGTTAAATATTTTTCAATTATTATGTTAATGAGGCAATTAAGCAAAGTAGATTACACACATAAGTACAATTGCTTTGAGCGTAACACATATTCACCTGGTAATCCTAGCAGCATTATTGCTTGGTATGCCCAGTAGCATAGCGCTTGGTCACCTAGCAGTGGATACATGGGTTTAGGACATGTACAGAAGTGGAATCATATGCTTATGCTGGGATTAGTTAAATGCTAGTTAATTAGTTAATTTAGTTTAGTTAATCTAATTTCTTTTATCTACATTCTAAGCACCAAACTATAAAACACAAAATGATAAAAATCGGATGCCTTAATTACACTTAATCATACCAACAAATGTCACAAGTGTAATTGGGAAGACAACAATTGACCTTAAGGCTTGATTCGCTTCTTAAAGAACTAGTGCACTAGAAATGATAATGTCCACAGAATTTTACTAGCTTGTGCATGAACACTTTGTGATTCATATGGTTGGGTGTAGGGGTACCTTGATGTTCATCACCAAATATCTTGCATGTACAAGGGCTTATAATCATTGAACATGATCTTATGAGCTTTGTACACTGTATGTTCATTATCTAGTCTCATATATTTAAGGCATCAATAATATCATCTAGTGCAGCCATCATTGAGTCCCTAGAGAATTGGCCATGAGCATCTCTCCATCTTCCCTACTTATCTTGATGATAAGCTAGTACAACCAATGAAAGGATCTAATCCTTTTAATGCTCAAAGATAATAAAAGGCCTTTGCCTTTCTGGTGCATTACTAGAGATCTTTGATGAACTCTTAACATTGTCTATCATTTTGTTTGCATTCACAACCTACACAAACAACACTAAAACACACATTTTATTTAAATGAAAGTTAAAAGCAAGAATTTATAAGTAATTTTAGATAATTCACCAATTCCCTCCCTAGTAATATTGATGATAGGGGTGTTGTCAATTTTGGACCAATGGATATATCATACAAATCACAATGTGATCTACTCATAAGCTTCTAGGATGATGTTACACTCATGTATATCATTGAATTCAATAAATATAAAAGATATTATAACACATATGGTATAGTTATAACCTATGTTATCATGGTGTGAGGTTAAGAAAATATTTATAATTTTATGTTTTATAATTTTTATGGGTTTTATAATTATAAAGAACAAAAAAACAACAATAAACACACACACACATTGCAATCCCACCCAGGAGAAATGACAATGCTTATGTTGCAATCCCTCAAGGAACAAGTGTAACACCTACAAATAAAAATATAAATAAAATGGCTCTTAGTTACAACCTCAATGCCCCAACACCATGCCAGGAAATTGTGAAATCCTTGGATAAGGTTGACTTATTGTAGCATATGAAAATGGGAAGTGAATAAATATTTTTATGATTTTAATATTTTATAATTTTTTGGTATTTTTTTGTTTAAGGCATCGAAGGTGGAAAAATGAGAAAAAACTATAAGCTTTATTCACCAAGCAAACACTAGACTCTACATCGACCAAATGGTTCCATACTACATAAGCATGGTAGTACTCTAATAGCATCTAGCCATAGTTATAAAAGAGACAACTTAAAACACATACAAAAGAGGAAAGAAAACACTTATTCAAAGGAGGTCTTCACAAGAAACTAGATGCCAAAAGCCAAAGGAAAATACTTGGAATCAAGTTTTTCTTTGTTAGGAGCTCATCCTAGGTATTTATGATTTTCACAACATAATGGTATGGGTTTGTTGCCGTCCAAGCATCAACAGAGGTCTATCAATGCAACTGAGACATCCTACAACCCACTTGAGGAGGTAGAGAAGGAAAAGCATTCCAACTAGGGTACTAAGGAGGATGCATTAGCACCACTCTGCTAACATAGGGGGTGCACTAGCCCAGGGAAGCCAATACACCCTTACCATCATTCTTCATCTCAATTTTCCCAAATAAACCCCAAGGTGCCTAGGAACATGTTGGAGTTTTTCAAGGGTCTTCAAACAAAGCTAAAAAATTTTCAAGAAAATTGAAGCATGCTCTAAACCTACAAGTGTAAACTAGAAGGTAAGGATGCAAACATAGAAGATAGAAACCTTAATCATGCATGCAAAAATCACAAACACCGGGTGTATGAGACACATCCTAAATCCAAGGCTTATAATTAACTTACAAAATGTCATTGGATGACTCAACACCATCCTTTTAAAAGATATCTAGAAAATCATAATACAAACTATTGTCAACTTTTAAAAATTTCTCAATATTAGTGATGAGTGGCGAGGTACCCCTATACTCAACCATACAAATACGAGCATTACACACACAATCCGGTCAAACTTTGCAGACTAAGTGCCTACACGCCTTATGGAACACTTAAGGTTAATCAATCGTTGTCTTCCTAGACTTACTTGTATTGTCATGGTTGTATGGTTAAGTAAGTCTGCGGTATGTGATTTTTATAACTTTTATCTTTTTATTGCCTATGCTAAGAGAGGAAAGGGTGAAGAGACTAAGTAACTGACTTTCACTAACTAAGCTTTAATTTTCCTAGCATCAGTATCCATTCCCACTTGTTGTACACACCCTAAACCAATGCAACGCTATTGAGATTACCAAATGCTATTCGTTACTGCATTACCAAGAGTAGCTCATGTGCTCGAAGCAGTCGTACTAAATGCACTTAACTAGGAGTTGAGGGTTGAGAGAGATTAATTATCTAAGAAATAATTTAAGCATTTAACATTAATTAAATCCTAATTAGCTTAGTCCATGCACTACAAGGCTTATCAGAAAGTTTGTCTTTATTTCCGTACACAAATGTGTGCTCAAGTATAATTTTCTTGAATAAAGATCCGTTCACTTTGAGACTCCTACTGTGGGCACATGGAAATTATTCTATCTCTGGAATGGTAAAACTACCAAAGTTTAGCTAAGGGTCTAGATCTAGATGAGGAAACAACGAAAAGCTGCCTATTATTTATAGACAAGGCGACGGGCTACGATATCATGTACGCGATATCGCAGGGATCAACGCAATATCGCGAACGCGATATCGCATCCCATCATACCCCCATGACTGAATGAAATCTCGTCCTCGAGTTCCTTACAAAATATTGGGAAGGTATGGGATTATTGACTTGAGTGAAACTAATGGTGAATGGGATGACATGTGAACAGATCATCATTACAAAACATAACAAAATTTAGTGTTCATAACAACAAGAGTGAACACTATACATAATTGACATCCAGCCTTATTTGGCAGCTGAGAGAGAAGATAGAGAAAAGAAGAAGTCTGTTGCTGCCAACACCAAGATTGTGCCTTTCGTTGTCCATCCATAAGCACAACATCAATCCTATTCCTTGCATAACTACTTCAACACCAGTCCATTCCAAGTGTTCCCTCCACATCCAATCCGTTGTTGTATGATTACCATCTGCACGCACAACACAGTTTGTATATTAGTAAGGGTAAATGAATCATAATGCAATTGATACCTTACTTTGATGTAAGGTCCATTGGCTGAGTTGTGATATGGTTGATACGGATCTGGAGATATAATACTGGTGATTACCCGAGGTGTAGGGGTTAGGAGAAAAATCAAAAAAATTGGACGAGGACCCCCATGACTGAGAGCAAACCTCCTGTAGCGATAGAATGGAAAAAGATAAGGAATAAGAAGGATGGAGAAAAAGAAACAATGGTCACACCAATAAAATGGATGTCACTGATGGAGATGAACAAAATAAATGGTGATTGTGAAAATTTTTAAGGGAAATAAATTAATAGATGCACCAAATAGGAATGCCAGTGGGTCCCCACCAAAGCAAGCTCATGCCCTTAATGCCTTGACAATCCCAAATTCAAAGAGTCCATAGGCTCTAGGAATTTCATTTGGAGATCAGAGTTAAAGTCTTAACCACAAGAATTTACCAAAAAGAAAAATATGCATCCACCAAAATATAGACTACTGATACAACCGGCAATGAGGTGATAAATGGGGAAAGAAGGATAGAATGGAATCTCAAGAACAAGGTGGTGTATAGCCCCTTGTGTGTTAATGGTTAATGTGACTTAGTAGATCCCATTCCAAATCTAGCCTCAAAAAAACCACATCCAATGACTTCGCATTAATACATTTGGCCAATCCATCCACTTGAAGTAACAAGAATGTCTCCACCACAGAGCCACCACCATTCTGATGAAACGAAAGAGGAGAAAGTAGGAAGCAAGAAGGGCCTTAGTTAGAGGGAACATGTTTATTTTAGTTCCATAACCAATGCTTGTATCCCAAGTGATTATTTCTTCTAAGGGGTGTGCTTTGAATTCTCACTATTTTTTTTTGTGTTTTTGCGTGAGAACCACACCATGTAAAGACTTATTATTTTTACTTACTTAGCTTCCCGATAATGTGGCAACATCAAAATGGTAAGAAAACTCAAGAAGAAAAATTCTAAGCACCCAAGAGAATGGCTAGCACAAGTGCATCAAATCTCCTTGAAGTCACACCCTTTTCAATCCTTGAGTCCTTTCTTAGTTTGTGAAATGCCCAGTCACCGATTCATTGATAGTTCTTCTTATTGAAAAAGGGACTATACAGTTCCAAGCTGATGAGTGGCGAGATACCCCTACACTCAACCATACAAATATGAGCATTTTCATGCATGATCTGGTCAAACTCTGCAGACGGACTAGTTGTGGCACCTAGATCGTTAACCTTAGGTCGTAGTTCGTTGTCTTCCCATCTGGACTAGTATTAGCTTTGTCACGTATGGTTTAGTCCAAAGTGAGGTGTATGATGTGTTCCTAATTCTAACGCTACTCTTGAAGGTAGTGGAAAATAATATTAACTATGCTAAGCTAGGAGGAAAAGGGTAAGAGAATCTAATCTAGCCTAAGTGCGATGAGCAGCTGTTCCTTAATTATTCGTACACATCTTGAACTTCGTGCACGACTACCACTGGGATTACCAAGCGTAGATCCTAGGTACGCCACTAGGTTACCAAGTAGTCACACTTAAATTCTCGTAATCAAGTCGTACTCATTCCGTGTTACTAGGAGATAAGGGTGAGAGAGAGATTAACTAAGAAAATAGTAAATAGCAATTAAATAAATAAATAAAAATTAAATAAATAAATAAACAAAGTGAATGCTACAATGATGAAGTAATCTCGATCTTTATTACATGTCCAAGTACGTCACACTCGAATAAAGGATGTTGTACAATTACATTCACCACACTACAGGCAGACATGGGAAAATATTCTATCTCTAGAAGGGGAAAATTGCCAGAGCTTCTCTAAGGAACTAAACTAGATGCCTAAAACTGGGAAAGCCGCCTCTTATTTATAGACATTGAGGCAGGCTATGATATCATGGCTACGATATCATGGCCGCTATGATATCACAGCCACTGCAACAATAGGGCTATGATATCACGGCTGTGATATCATAGCCAACAAATTCATGACTCATCATACCCCCACAACTGAATGAAAACTCATCCTCGAGTTACAGAGAGAACAAGCTCCATTGATTACATAGTGGATAGGTATGGGATTATTGACTGACTAGAATGGATTCATGTCACAATGTGGAGTCGGAGAAAATTTGAGAAACCACACAAAATAAAATCCTATGATTACAAAATTGGTGGAACTCATGTAGTTCCTGGTGGCAGTGGCTCCTCCATAGGTTTCTTTCCCTTTTCTTGCACTCCAAGTCTTGGGATTTGATGGCGTTGAAGTATGGCATGGATTTTCCCCTCTTGTAAGGCCTTGAGTGCCATGGCACACATGTAAGTTTGCGCTTGTGCCATAGAGGCATCCCAGTAAGCCTTCTCTTTTTCTTTCACCACCCTTTTATTCTCTGTCAATAGTTTATTAAGTTGCTTAGTTCTAAAAGTGTCCAAATGGTTCTGAGAAACCTTTGGCCCTATATTCAGAAGGTTTAATACTTCCAAAATTGCTTGAACAGAGAAATCAACAGTCACACCATAATTGTTAACCATGGTGCCTTCTTCTTCATTGTGCCAAAATTGGTACGCTTCCCCTAATTACCAGGCATCGCTTTCAGAGAGGGTATCTCCTACTTCTGCTTGCCTGAACCATATAGGAGGATCTTCTTGATGAATGCTGAATGATTATTCCTCCTATTTTGCATGTTGTCTGGTAGGATCTTGTCTTCCACCTCTCTGAGATCGTTCAATTGCACCTTGAGCAAGACCTTCCTTTTGTCCTTGTTTCGGGCCATCTGCAATCACACGGGACCAATTGTTAGTAAGGTTTTTACCAAAGTTAGGTTATACCTTACTTCTTGCCTTAATAGATTTACTTTATTTCCATGTGATGTTAATTATTGGAAGAACATGTCCCCGAAAGATTATAATGTTGAGTCCTCTTTGCTTAGGTGGTTTTCCAATTTAATTTTCTGGTATAACTAAGGGGATGAAATTGTTTTTGACACATTTTATTCTTTATTTTATAATTAATTACCCTTAATAATGTCCTTTGGATGATGAGGAATTTCAAAAAATTTATGCACTATTCGGCATGTGCCCCTCCCCCATGACTGAGCTGAACACTCCGAGTTCAAGTAGGTTCAAACGAATGAAAATCGGACTACCAGCGAGCGAGTTATGGATATGAAACCAAGGGATGCGTAGTTGTAAGTCATAGAAAGAAATTTGAAAAACTTCCCCTACGTGAATAGTTGCAAATGATGTTGATTAGCATAGGGGGGTCATGTCTATATATTTTCATCGAAGTTAGGGCACTTAGAGAATGTACCGAATTTTTAATATTTCTTTGAAATTAAACGATGTAACTTAGGACATTGGGCTATTAGAAAGGGGTTCTTCAGTAATTAGATGCTTTTGAAGGCACGAATAATGATAAGTGAGTGTAATTAATCGATAAGGACCTCGGATGGTAGAGAAAAAGGCTATGTGATGATTCATAGGAACATTGAATCAAAGGGATAGTAATAAGGGAAAGAATATCATGAACAATACACTGAGGGTAATAAATGGTGTGTGTAAGCTATGTCATAAGTGAAGATTACAAAAAATTACACAAGTGGGTCCTTCCCAAAGTAGGTTCCAACCTATAATGCCCTTGTGTAACCACACTTAAAGTGTCTGTGGGCACTAGAAGGGTTAAATGTAATCCGTACTAACTCCACAAAACACGCACATGTAAATATCACCAGGGTGAGATGAAAATCCTATGCTATACAATACACGAGCAACAATTATACAAACAGTGATATGAGACAAAGTATAGAAGGGATCGTAGAGATTGGGCATGAGGTAACTGACCCAAGGCATAGTGAATCTTGCGTGTAAGCATGATTAATGTGTCATTAACCCATTGTTCCAAGATTAGGACCAAGTCCATTCCTCTAAGCAGTGACATCGCATTGTTTCATCCCATGATGAGTGACTACGAGAGTACCATAACAACAAGGCGTACGATCACTTGGCATTTTGTGCAAGGGAGGAGTGATTTTTATTTTATGGCACTTTGTTTTTTTTTTCTTTTCTCTTTCTCTTTTTTTTTCACTTTAATGAATCCAGAGAAGCCGCCAACCTTTAGGCATGGGTACATGTCTTTCCAATGGGACCCCCTAGATAGCATTTGATTTTCGAGTGCCCTTTTGATTACTCTTACTCCCATTTTCATTAGATCTACAAGGATCCTAGTACAACCACGTTGCATGATAACTCCCACAGACGTAACCAAAGAGAATCCGCAAATCCCCTTGATGCCACACCCTAATCATTTCCTCTTGGTCCATCCTTCTTCATTCCAGGTACAATGACACAAAATTAATTTTAAGTTTTAAAAATGTCAAGAATATCACTATACCCCTGAACAGACCCTCTTATTTGTAGAGTGGATGAGTGGGTGTAATGGGCTCA
>MNCI01014373.1:433405-486927 GCA_015680685.1 Gnetum montanum
GGTTGAGGACGACACAGATTAATAACTGACGACTGGGATCCTTGCATCTTGAAAATCTTGGGGCTCGGTCATACTTACCCCATCAGGTTTCACACACTTGATTATAACAAGCATAGTGGGGCAATTTGTACGATGTAGCTCTTGGATAACAAGTTGACCCACTATAATGTTTGTGACCATTAGATGGTATGCAAGGATTAATAAATGAAGGTTGAGGATCCTTGCATGTTTGAAGTATTGGAACTGGTCCATACTTACCCCATTGGGGTTCACACACTTGATTGTAGTAAGCATAGTGGGGCATTTTATATGATGTAGTTCCCGGATAACGAGTTGACCCACTATGATATTTGTGACTGTTAGATGGTATGCAAGGATTGGGTTGATGCCTCCCATGGTTGTGTTCATTGGGCCATATGGTTGTTGGAGTGTTAGTTGGTGGCCCTGATGAAGTTACATGAGGCGTTGGGTTCAAAGGTAAGGGTGCACCTCAGTGTGGGACTTGTGCTGGGTTGGAAGATGCAGTGGCCTTGGAATTGTGTTGTCCCTTCTTACGACCGTGTTTAAAGAAAGGACGCTTTTGATGTTGAGGAGGCTTTTCACTGTTGTTAGTAGCATTAGCACAAGTAGTGTTCATGGGTTGTTTTTGTGGTGTAGGCACCTTAGGAATAGTTGGTGGCACTGTGGAAGGAGGGAAATGATGAGAATGTTGGAAGTTAGGAGGAGTATGAGATGCACAAGGTGGTGGTTGTGTTGGAGGTATGGGCTGATAATATTGTGGAAAATAGTATTGTGGTGAGATAAAGTGCATTGGTCCAGTTGGAGAAACAGGATGTTGAACTTGATAAGCATTTGGATTCGGATAATATAAAGGGTGCCTCTAGTCTAAGGGTGGTCTTCCCCACGACTGGGATTGTTGCCACTGTGATCGAACACAGTATCTTTATATGAACTCTGGATGTAACGTGCTTCCCCAATGCTCCTGTAAATGTAACAATATTGGGCATTGGCCCTTGGGGTGATTGTACAGGCATATGTTGCATTCATATGTATGATTGGCAGTTGAGTGCTTATTCCCTTCATTCTTTTTCTCCAAATGTCTAATGTTTTGTCCTGCTTCTTGGGTTGTCAAAACTCTATCTCCAATATTGTTGATAAATTCTCCACACTTTTGATACGTCCATTCCAACATCTTATGGATCTTTTCCTCGACTTCTTCTAATGTTGGTTGTATTGGCAAAGATGATGTTTCCACCTTGAGATTGGTTGATTTCTCCTTTTTATGATCATGGACCTTTGTTGAGTTGATTTTTTGGTCCCGTTGATGTTTTTCAACACTCTCCCATCAAGTTATTTCTCCTTCTTCTTTTGCTATTGGCTTAATAAGCTCTTGGATTTGATGGGTTCATAGTTCATATAGTTGACCTTGGGCATATACTCCTAAGGTCTCTCTTGTTTTATTACGTAGCCCATCTATGATATGGTACATTAGCCTTTCCTCGGAAAACCCATGGCCTAGACAGTTGTTTAAAAATGTATAATATCTTTCTGAGGCCATGTCCAAGGGTTCATGTTTTGCTTGTTTCCATCCTTGGATTTGTTTCCTCAAGGCTGACACTCTTGCGTAGGTTTGATATTTTTCATTAAAGACTTCTACCATTGTTGACCAGCGTCGTATCGAATTTGGTTTTAANGAGATTCGAACAGCCTCTTGTATTTGCGTTAAGCTTGTAGTGGCCAGTGGCGGTTCATCGTCATCGGGTAAGTTAGGCTTTTGTGTATTGGGATGACGTTTTTTTCATTGATGTTTATAAGAAACTCCCACTTCAGGTTGTATACTCCAATCTTCATCGTCAGAGAGTTTGTTGGTTCTCCAATGAACTTCCTCACTAAGTGTGGCATTATTATTGTCTTGTAGGAGAGGCATTGTTTAAAAGTTGTGTGTGAATTTATGTGTGACTATTTACAATTATTTCTTGCTAAAATATGTATCGTTAATTTCTATACAACGACCTTGTATGATATAACTAATCTAGATAACTAGCACCATCCTTGGCAATGCAATGATGAGTGGCGAGGTACCCCTACACTCAACCATACGAATACGAGCATTTTCACATGCGATCCAGTCGAACTCCGCAGACGGACTAGTTGTGGCACCTAGATCGTTAACCTTAGGTCGCAGTTCACTGTCTTCCCACCTGGACTAGTATTAGCTTTGTCACATATGATTTAGTCCAGAGTGAGGTGTATGATGTGTTCCTAATTCTAACACTACTCTTGAAGGTAGTGGAAAATAATATTAACTACGATTAGCTAGGAGGGAAAGGGTAAGAGAATCTAATCTAGCCTAAGTGTGATAAGCAGCCATTTCTTGATTATCTATACACATCTTGGACTTCGTGCATGACTACCACTAGGATTACCAAGCGTAGATCCTAGGTATGCCACTGGGTTACCAAGTAGTCACACTTAAATGCTCGTCATTAACTAAGAAAATAGTAAATAATAATTAAATAAATAAATAAAAAATGTCTGCAGACTAAGTGCCTATACGCCCCATGGAACACGTAGGGTTAATCATTCATTTTCTTCCCAAACTTGTAGTTGTCACGGTGCATGGTTAAGTAAGTCTGAGGTATATGATTTTTATGGTCTTTTATGTTTTATCTCCTATGCTATTGAGGTGAATGGTTGAGAAACTAATTACTAATTCTAACTAATGAACTAATTCTAAATTACCTAGTGTCAGCATTCGTTCCCACTTACCGTACACACCCTAAACCGATGCAAGTGTGGCTACCAAACGCTAATCATTGCTGGGATCACCATGCGTAACGCACATGCTTGAAGTGGTTGTATTGAGGCACTTAATTAGGAGGAAAGGGTTGAGCGAATCTAATCTAGCCTAAGTGCAATGAGCATCCGTTCCTTGATTATCCGTACACATCCTTAAATGCTCGTAATCAAGTCATACTCATTCCGCATTACTAGGAGATAAGGGAGAGAGAGAAAGTAATAAATAATATTAAATAAAATCCTATTCCATGCACTGCAATTTTTATCCAGGAAGTTCATCTTTATTTTTGTACACAACTTGTGTTCAAGTACAATGTTTCTCGAATAAAGATCCATTCACTTTAGGACTCCTACTGCGGGCACATGGAAAATATTCTATCTCTGGAGTGATCAATCTACCAGAATTTCCCTACTGTTTAGCCTAGGATGAGGAAACAAGGGAGAGCCGCCTCTTATTTATAAATATGATGGTGCACCGCGATATCATGTATGTGACATCGCAAGGGACAACATGATATCGCGTACATAATATCGCATGGGATGCGATATCACGATGGCCACGATATCGCAGCCCATGTGATATTGCATCTCATCATACCCCCATGACTAAATGAAAACTTGTCCTTGAGTTCCTTACAAAATATTGGAAAGGTATGGGATTATTGAGGTGAATGGAACTAATGGGATAACATATGAACGGATCATCATTACAAGACTTGACAAAACTGGTGTTCATGACAATAAGGGTGAACACCTTATTACATTGACATCAACCCTTAGTTGGTAGTTGAGAGAGAAGAGAGAAAGAAGTGTTGCTGCTGCCAACACCAAGATTGTGTCTTTCGTTGTCCATCCATAAGCGCGCCATCGATCTTGCTCCTTGCATAGCTACTCCCAGCACTACTCCATTCCAAGTGTTTTCTCCAAATCCAATCCGTTGTTGTATGATCGCCATATGCACACACAACACAATCATATATTAGCAAGGGTAAATGAATCATCATGTAATTAATACCTTGCTTCGGTGTACGTCCATTGGCTAGGTTGTGGTATGGCTAATTGTGGATCTGGGGATGTATTAATGATGACTACCAAAGGTGCAGGGGTTAGGAAAAAATTGAAAAAATTGGGGCTAGGAGAAAATCGAAAAAATCGGGCCCCATACCCCCATGACTAATCGCAAACCTTCAGTAGCATTAGAATGGAGAAAGAAAAGGAGTAAGAAAGATAGATAAAAAGAGACAACTATGGCATCGATGAAATGGATGTTAAGATGGAAATGGACAAAATAAAATTAATTACAAAAATGTTAGGGAAAAGAATTTAACTAGTGCACCAAAGAGAAATGTCAGTGGGTCCTCCCCAAAGCAGGCTCATGCTCTTAATGCCCTGACAAACCCACATTCAAAGAGTCCATAGGCTCTAGGAATGCCATTTGGAACAAGAGTTAAAGTCTTAACTACAAGAATTTACCAAAAAGAAAACAATGCATCAACCAAAATATATACACTAATGATACAACCGGAAATGAGGTGAAGAATGCAGAGAAGGATGGAGAGAATGGAATGGAATGGAATCCCAAGAACAAGGTGGTGTACAGCCCCTTGTGTAGTTTATGATTAAAGTGACTTGGAAAATCTCATTCCAACTCCAGCCTCAAACAAACCACTTCCAGTGACTTCACATTAATGCATGTGGCCAAACCATCCTCTTGAAGTAACAAGAATGCCCTCACCCAAGAGTCACCACCATTCCGACGAAACAAGGAGAGAATGGGAGGCGAGAAGGGCCTTAGTTAGAGGAAACATTTTTAGTTCCATAACCAGTTCTTGTAGCCCAAGAGATTATTTCGTCTAAGGGGTGTGCTTTGAATTCTCATTTTTCTCTTTCTTTTTTTTTTCCTTTTTTTTATGTGTTTTGTGTTTTTATGCGTGAGAACCACACCATGCAAAGACTTTATTATTTTTATTGTCTCAACTTCCAATAATTGGGTAACATTGGAACGGTGAGAAAACCCAAGAAGAAAACATCCAAGCACCCAAGAGAATGGCCAACACCAAAGCATCAAGTTCCCTTGAAATCACACCCTTTTCAAACCTTGAGTCCTTCCTTAGTTTGAGAAGTTCCCAATCACTAATTCGTTAAAGTTCTTATTATGAAGGAGACTATACATTTCCAAGCCAAGAGAGACCATAGAAACTGGTGGATGGATGGATGAAGTGAACTCATTGCCTGCCATATCAAAAGAAACATACCTTAGTATCAACATTATGACTTAAAGGTAAAAATCAAACATTAGCAATCAACTGAAAATAGTTCATACCATCACAAAGAACACTGATCGGGTGACAAACTTACAAGGTGGATCACACACACACACACACAAAATGGAAAAGTATAACGATGTTGAAAAACAAAAACAAGAAAAGTTAAAGAAAGTTGTAAAACAAAAACAAGAAAAGTTGAAGAAAGTTGTAAAGAAAAAACAACAAAAGTTAAAGAAATTGTAAAACAAAAATGTGTAAGATAAAAATGTGTAAAAAAATATGTAAGATAAAAACTTGTAAAAATAAAAACGTTGTAAACAAAATGCGTAAAACAAAAACGTGTAAAACAAAAGCTTAAAAAGAACTGAGGGCCCCCATATGATTAGCATAGGTGGCCATCTCCCCCATGACTGAATTGAAAGGGAGAGATTTGAAATAATGAACATATATTTGAATTTCGTAGAAGTTCCCAACTCCTCCCAATTGATGATCTTAGGTTGAGGGGTGGGAGTTGGTGACGCTCATATTCCAACATGTCTATGCCTTCATTATTAGCATGGTTTGTCTCCTTAGTTTGTTTCATGCATATTTTTTTACTCTTTCGAGTAGCTGTCAACCACAGGGTATCTACTACTTGTTGTGTGGTTGCTACATACAGACATCTTTGTTTCAAAGTTTCAAGGGCACACCTATTACATGGAGGCATTTCCTCCATGTCATCACCTGATGAATCACTGTATGTGATGCATGGAACTTTCCTCTTCTCGACTTTCCATAAATGTTTATCTTAGATATCTCCAAGGAAAGATCGCAGATCCTAAGGCATGCATCTACTGTACTCAGCCATGCCCTTCCCATTATAATTGGGAAGTCCCCGTTGTTGCTATTAACTTCTATCACCAGGAAGTCAGCTGGGTAGGACCAACCACACATAGTGGTAATAATGTCCTCCACTAATCCCAAGGGAATGGTGATGGACTGGTTTTCCAGCTCTAGTTGGATGTTGCTCTTCTTAAGTTGGGGCAGGTTCTAGGCTTGATACATCTCTCATGATATGAAATTGATTCCAGGACCTGAGTCAATAAGAGCCTTATGTGGTTCGTTCCCAATGATTTGTAAATAGATTAAGAGGTTTCCAAGATCAGTTAGTTTCCTGGGAAGGTGGCCTACCTTGATCCAGTCGGTTACGGTATGCGTTAACATAATCGTATGCGTACAGCTTTGTTGGATAGAAGGGTGCTTCGAAGTGTTAGATGGTGGAGGAGTGTACCTAGACTCAACTGCTTGTTGTTGCGAGAGCTTGTCTGGGCTTTTGGTTCTGAAGAAAGGTCTTCTCTTTTTACATTTTTCAGAACCAGCAGTAGGTTGAATGTTCATGGCTCTCGTAGCATTACGTTGTTGTGGTTGAGTAGGGAGTTCCCCTTGCATTGTTGGAGCAGGAGGTGTTGTGGTAACTACCGATGAAAGAGGTGCGGATGGAGTTGGAGGATGGTAAGTATGTTGGGTGCCTCTCGGAGGAGAAGGAGTCCTCCTAAAGTACTCCCAAACTTGGTAGTGACGTTGGGGAGTTGTGTGACTCATAGAGTCACTTGGAGAAATCGGCTGCTGCACATAATAACCATATGGATCGGGCTGTTGGTAAGGGTACTGTTGTGTTGGTGGTGGCATCCCCCATGACTGTGGGTATTGCCACTATTGATGCTATCCGATGGGTTGTGGTGGAGTTCCACCTGGATAGTACATTAGTGGTTGGTGGAACTGCCTTGGGTTACCTTCAGGATAAGGTAACCTTCAGGGTGTTTGCTGTTGGTTAAGTTTTGGATTAAGCACATACACCCCAAACTCTTGTAGATGTGAGATAATTGGACAACATCCCTTAGGATGGTCATATTGGTAGATCTCACATCCATATTCATTGTCTATGTCTAAATCCATAACCTCATCGGAGATAGTAATTTTCCCCTTACCCTTGTTATGTGCAGGGCCTGCATTTCTTCGCTTTTTCTTATCTTTATCACTACTTCATTCCTCCTTAGACTCTCCTACAATTTTCAAGACAGTTTCAAGTCTGGATTCTAAGGAATCCCACAATTGATCCATCTTAGCCAATACTTCTATTGTTAATTTTTGAATCGGTAAGGCTTTTCTATTCACCAACTCTTTGAGTGGTGACTCATCCTCTTCATCGCAAAATTTCACTCCCTACTTCCGAAGGGAGGGATCACGGTTGTATTCTTCCACACTCTCTCTTTTTTGTAGTTCACCTTCTTCTTTTGCTACTTGTTCCAACAAGCGATGAACATCATGGACTCTAAGTTTTGATAGTCTCCCTTGGGCATAAGTCCCAAGGATTCTTCTAGTCTCATGCCTTATCCCATCTATGATGTGGTGGAGCTGATGCCGTTGAGCATATCCATGGCCCAGGAAACGATGTAACAATGTGTAGTAGCGGGCCATGGTAGCATCCAAGGGTTCGTGATTGTCTTGCTTCCATCCTTGGATCTACTTATGCAAATTAGACACTCTGGAGTACGTCTAATACTTATCGTTAAAGAGTTCTAACATCGTACTCCACCTCCTGATGGTTTCCGATTCTAAGAATCGGTACCAACTCTCTGCTTCCTTGGTGAGTGTCCTGGGAAATAACTTAAGTTTTTGCCACTCGTTCTCAATATTTTGCAAGGCACAGGCATCATGGAATGCTTGTAAATGATGCTACGGATCAGCGTTTTATCCCCCTTCAAAGCATGGGATATTGTTCATATCTAAGCGTTTGATCCGACTATCTTTTAAATGCCTTGTTGGTATCCTAACTGCCTCTATTATATCGAGCATACTTCGGGTTGCAAGTAGGGGCTCATCATGATCATCTCTTTCATGATGCCTGTGATGTCTTCGTTGTTCCCTACTTTCCCTTCGTTCATGCCCTTGTCCTCTCTTTTGACTCTCTCATCTAGGTCTTTCATTTCTCTTACTTTTATCCTCTCCGTTATGCTCATCATGATTATGCCCAGAGGTGAAAGGAGAGGATGTGTGATGAGATGAAGGAGAAGAAGAAGGAGAACCATCACCATGACGATGTTTCCTGCCTTCTCTTCGACTACTTCGGCCCTGATCGTGGTGATGATCTAAGTGCCCGTCCTTATTATAAGTTGTTGTTCCCTCTATGAACAGTTGGTGTTCACGGGGATCAGAACCAAGGCTGTGTATCGTTGATCATAGGTTCTGATACCCAACCTCCTCACCATTGTTAGTAGGGGGAACATCATTTGTTAGAGAACCCGTTATAATGGGTTCCTCATCTCCTATTTTGCTAAGGATGTGCTAGCCTTTGCTCTTCAACATTGTATGTTGGCTCTCCTGCCTTGAGTCCCTCATACGTTTTAAAGTTGTGGGATGGTAATCCCTCATGTCAAAATCACCCATAACGTATTCAGCATAAAATTCCGTCATGCTGATCTGTGCCAAAGCACGAAGAACCATGTTAGGAACTGCCTGATTTGGGGGTAACACTATGTTACCATGCAGATCTCTCCAGTGAATCTATTCATCTTGATGGAAGATAAAAGTAAAATTAGGAATATACTCATCAGGATGAGTATATTCCACCCTATATTGTTGAGGAACTTGCGGATTTAGGTTATGTGTTTTTGATTGCTGACTGTTTCGTGTATGGTCCTTAGGTGGTGAGTTGCTCTTATGAGAAGAAGAAGAAGACATAGTGTCTTCTAGGTGTGCTAATTTTACCGTTATATAATTTTTCTTATTTGATTAACCTGAAGGTTTTTTAGGCTCCCAACGATGTGAGTGATATCCTATGCTCTATTCAGCACACAAACACTTAGTCCCCAGCAATGGTGCCAATGATGAGTGGCAAGGTACCCCTACACTCAACCATACGAAACGAGCGTAGCATGCACGATTTGGTCGAACTCCACAGACTAAGTGCCTACACACCCCATGAAACACTTAGGGTTAATCATTCATAGTCTTCCCAGACTTACTTGTAGTTGTCATGGTGTATGGTTAAGTAAGTCTGAGGTATATGATTTTTATGGTCTTTTATGTTTTATCTCCTATGCTATTGAGGTGAAGGGTTGAGAAACTAATTACTAATTCTAACTAATGAACTAAGTCTAAATTACCTAGCATCAGCATCTGTTCCCACTTACCGTACACACCTTGAACCGATGCAACTGTGGCTACCAAATGCTAATCGTTGCTGGGATCACCACGCGTAACACATGTGCTCAAAGTTATCGTACTAAGTCACTTAACTAGGAGGAAAGGGTTGAGAGAATCTAATCTAGCCTAAGTGCAATGAGCATCCGTTCCTTGATTATCTGTACACATCCTTAAATGCTTGTAATCAAGTCGTACTCATTCCATGGAGATAAGGGTGAGAGAGACAATAATAAATAACATTAAATAAAATCCTATTCCATGCACTGCAAGGTTTATCTAGGAATTTCATCTTTATTGCCATACATAACTTGTGTTCAGGTACAATGTTGCTCAAATAAAGATCCGTTCACTTTAGGACTCCTACTATGGGCACATGAAAAATATTCTATCTCTGGAGTAATCAATCTGCCAAAGTTTTCCTATTGTTTAGCCTAGGATGAGGAAATAAGGAAGAGCCACCTCTTATTTATAGATATGATGGCGCACCACGATATCGTGTACGTGACATCACAGGGGACGACACGATATCGCGTACGCAATATCGCATGCGATACGATATCACGACGGCCATGATATCACTTACGCAATATCGTGCCCCATGCGATATCGCGTCTCATCACAAGCCAAGAAAGACCATAGAAATTTATGGATGTATGGATGAAGTGGACTCATTGCTTACTATATCAAAAGAACCATACCTTAGTATCAACATCATAACTCAAAGGTAAAAACCAAACATTAACAATCAATGGGATATAGTTCATACCATCTTTAGAGCACTTATTACATGATGAATCAAACAAATAGTCAAACACACAAAGAAATGAAAAAGTATAAATGATGTTGTAAAAGAAAAATAAGAAAAGTTAAAGAAATTTGTAAAACAAAAATTTAAAAATAACTGCGGGCCTCAAATGATCAGCATAGGTGGCCATCTCCCCCATGATTGAATTGGAAGGGAGAGATCTGAAATAGTGAGCAAGATCATCCTCTCTCAAATGTGCTATGTGCATAGATCATTCTAGGTTCATGATAAGGATTGGTCGGTTGCACACAGACTAGTATTCTCCTATCGGAGTACTTATTTGGATTTTCTAAGAGTTTCTAACTTCCCTCGATTGGTGGTTTCAAATTAAGGGTTGGAAGTTGGTGACACTCTTGCTCCAGTGCATCTATGCCTTCTTCGTGGGTGTAAGTTGATCCCCCAGCTAGTTCCATGCATATTGGTGGGTTGCTCTCTTGATTAGCTATCAACCACTGGGTGTTCTCTTATTTTTTGGTTTCTACATACAGGCACTATTATATGTTAACTTTCGGGGCACACCAGTTGCATGCAGGAGATGTTGAATGCTCATGTACGCTATGACCCTCTGTATCATTGTATGTGATGCATGGAACCTTCTTCTTCTCAATCTTTCCATAAGTGTTTTCCCTTAATATTTTCAAGGAAAGATCACGGATTCCTAGGCATATGTTTATGGTACTTAGACATGCCCTTCCCATTATTATTGGGAAGTCCCCCTTGTCATTGTTTACTTGGATCACTAGAAAATCAGCTAGGTATGACCAACCACACACAGTGGTAACGATGTCCTCGACTAGTCCCAAGGGAATAGTGATGGATTGGTCAGCTAGCTCTAAGTGAATATTGCTCTTCTTTAGCAGATGCAGGTTCCAGGCTTTATACATTTCTTACGATTTCAAGTTGACTCCAGAACCTAGGTCTAGAAGATCTTTACAAGGTTCATTAATAGCGACTTGGAGATAGATTAAGGGACTTCCAGGATCAACGAATTTCCTAGGAAGGTGGCCTTCCTTGATCCAATTAATGATGGTATGTGTTAACATAACCATGTGCATTGAGCTCTATTGTTGGTTTGAAGGGAGCTCCAAAGCCTTAATTGATGGAGGAGCATTTTGAGGCTCAACCGCTTGTGATTGTGAGAGTTTGTTTAGACTTTTGGTTCTAAAGAAAGGTCTTCTCTTTGTATGTTTTTTAGAACCAGTAGCAGGTTGAAGGTTCATAGCTCTCATAGCATTGCATTGTTGCAGTTAAGTAGGGAGTTCTCCTTGCATCGCTAGAGCGGGTGGTAGTGGAACTATCGGTGTAAGAGTTGTGGGTGGATTCGAAGGATGGTATGTATGTGGTATGTCTCTCCCAGAAGAAGGAGTCCTGTAATACTCCTAAGCTTGGTTGTGATGTGGTGGTGTCACACAACCAACAAAGTCATGTGGAGAGATTGGTTGTTGCACGTAGTAGCCATATGGATCTGGTTTCCAGTAATGGTATTGTTGTCTTGGTGGTGGCATCCCCCATGATCGTGGGTATTGCCACTGCTGGTGTTGCTCCATAGGTTGTGGTGGAGTTCCACTTGAATAATATGTTAACAGTTGGTGGAACTGCCTTGGGTTACCTTGGGGATAAGGTAACCGACGGGGTGCTTTCCATTTATTAAGTCGTGGGTTAAGTGCATACACCCCAGACTCTTGCAGATGTGACATTATTGGGCAACATCCCTTAGGATGGTCATATTGGCATATTTCACATCCATTGTCATTGTCTGTATCTGAATCCACAACCTCTTTAGTGATAGCTAATTTGCCCTTAACTTTGTTATGTGCATGGTCCAAATCCCTTTTCTTTTTCTTATCATGGTCACTACTTTACACAGAATCCTCTACAATTTTTAAAACAGTTTCAAATCTACTATCTAAGGAGTTCCACATTTGATCTACCTTAGCCAACACTTCTGTTGTTAATTTCTAAAGTGGTAAGGTTTTCCTACTCACCAACTCTTCGAGTGGTGACTCATCTTCCTCTTCACAGAATCTCACTCCCCTCTTTCAGAGGGAAGGATCATGGTTATACTCTTCCATGCTCTCTCTCTTATGTAGCTCTCGTTATTTCTTAGCTACTTACTCCAACAATATATGAACCTCATGGGACCTAAGTTTAGATAATCTCCCTTGGGCATATGTTTCAAGGGTTCTCCTAGTTTCATGTCTTAGCCCATCTATGAGATGGTGTAGTTGATCCCGTTGTGCATAACCATGGCCCAGGCAACGATGTAATAATGCATAATATCGGCCCATGGAAGCATCCAAGGGTTCATGAGTTCCCTACTTCCATCCTTGGATTCTTTTTCATAAGTTGGACACTTGGGAGTATGTTTGATATTTATCATTAAACAGTTCTAGCATCGTACTCCATCTCCTAATGGTTTCCAGTTCTAAGGACTGGTACCAGCTTTCTACTTCTTTTGTGAGTGTCCTTGGGAACAACTTTAATTTTTTCCACTCATTCTCAATATTCTGCAAGGCACAAGCATCATGAAATCCCTATAAGTGGTTCTATGGATTAGCGTTGTATGCCCCCTCAAATCATCGGATATTATTCATGTCTAGTCTCTTGATCCGGCTATCTTTTTTATGCCTTGTAGGTATTCTAACGGCTTCCGTGATGTCTAACATGCTTTGGGTTGCAAGTAGGGGTTTGTCATGGTCATTTCTCTCATGGCATCTATGATGCCTACATTGTTCCCTAATTTCCCTTCTTCCATCTCATGATTCTCTAGAATTCCCTCGTCCTCGCTCTTGACTCTCTCGTCAAGGTTTCTCATTTTGCTTATCCTTGTCCTCACGATGAGGTTCCTTATGATTGCATCCTGATGTTGAAGAAGAGGGAGAATGTTGTGATGAAGGGGAAGAGGAAGGAGAATCATTTCCATGACAATGTTTCCTACCTTTCCTTCAGTGATCTCGACCCCGATCATGATGACGATTAGAATGCTTGCCCTTATCTTGTGTTTGTGTTCCCTCATTGTACACTTTGTGTTCATGGGGGTTAGAACTAGGGTTTTGTATCATGGAGCGAAGGTTCTAATACACCACCCTTAGACTGGAGACACCCTTCATATCATCCAAATCCAAATGCTTATCTTGTTCAACATCCTGTTTCTCCAACTAAGCCAACATACTCTATCTCATCACAGTACCATTCTCCTCAATACTATCAACCCATGCCTCCAACACAATCACCACCTTATGCACTTTATATTCCTCCTAACTTTCAACATTCTCATCCTTTTTTCCCTCCTTCTACATCACCACCAACTGTTCCTAAGGTTCCTACACCACAACAATAACCCATGAAAGACACTTGTGCTACTACTATTAACAGCAATGAAAAGCCTCCTTAACATCAAAAGCGTCCTTTCTTTAAACACGGTCATAAGAAGGGACAACACAATTCCAAGGCCACTACATCTTCCAACCCAACACAAGTCCCACACTATGGTGCACCCTTATCTTTGAACCCAATGCCTCATGTTACTTCATCAAGGCCACCAACTAACACTCCAACAACCATATGGCCCAATGAACACAATCATGGAAGGCAACAACCTAATCCTTGCATACCATCTAACGGTCCCAAATATCATAGTGGGTCAACTCGTTATCCGGGAACTACATCGTATAAAGTGCCCCACTATGCCTACTACAATCAAGTGTGTCAACCCCAATGGGGTAAGTATGGACCAGTTCCAATACTTCCAACATGCAAGGATCCTCAACCTTCATTTATTAATCCTTGCCATGCTCAACCATTTAGTTATGGGAGATATCCCCCATTCTAAATAATAAGTAGGATTAATAATCACTCTTTATTTTTATTTTTTTTATTTTACAAATTTTTGTTTTCCAGTTTTTCATTTTTCAACCTTTTGTTTTATCTTTTTATATTTTTGTGTTTTTGTCTTTTTACGTTTTTGTAAGTAATCTCATCTATGAATAAAACACTCATGTGGATCGTTGGTTGAGGTGTGTTCTATGTTATTAAGTCTCAAGCAATTAATTGTGTGGACAGTGAGCCCATTACACCCACTCATCCATTCTACAAATAAAGAGGTCCTGTTCGAGGGTACAGTGATATTCTTGACATTCTTAGAACTTAAAATTAATTTGTGTTCATTGTACCTAGAATGAAGAAGGATGGACCAAGAGGGAATGATTAGGATGTGAAATTAAGGGGACTTGCAGATTCTCTTTGGTGACGTCTGTGAGACTTATCATGCAACGTGGTTGTACTAAGATCCTTGTAGATCTAACNAAGTGATCGTATGCCTTGTTGTTATGGTACTCTCATAGTTGTTCAGCATGGGATGAAACAATGCAATGTCACTATTTAGAGGAATGGACTTGGTCCTGATCTTGGAACGATGGGTTAATGACACCTTAATCATGCTTTACACATTGGATTCACTATGCCCTAGGTCAATTACCTTGTGTCCCGATCTCTACAATCCCTTTCTATACTTCATCTCATCTCATTGTTCATGTAATTGTAGCTCATGCCTCGTGTAGCATAGAATTTTCATCTCATTTCGGTGATATTTACATGTGTGTGTTTTGTGGAGTTAGTGCGGATTACATTTCACCCTTCTAGTGCCCACGGACACTTTTGGGAGGATCCACTTGTGTAAGCTTTTGTAATCTTCACTTATGACATCGCTCACACACACCATTTCTTACCCTCAGCATAATTTTTAAATGATTTTCTTTCCCTACTATTATTCCTCTAAATTTTAATGTTCCAATGTACCATTACCTACCCTTTTTCTTACCACCCACGGTTTTATTGATAAGATCCACACCATTATCATTAATTGTACCTTTTGAATTAATAGAATTACCCTAGAACCCTTGATAATAGCCAATGTCCTCAATTTACAGCGTTTATTTCAAGAAAATCCCTTCAAAAATTTGGTCTTTTTGTTGTGCCTCACGTCACTAGGGACGAGATATCACGTACACGATATCGTGTCCCACATGATATTGCATACGCGATGTATCATACACGATATCTCGTCCCCGTCGCCTATAAATAGATCACCCCCCCCCCCCCCCCCCCCCCCCCCCCCCCCCTCATGCAACACTTAGCATCATGTTGTCATTCACACACAGGGAGTTTTAGAAATTTTTCTCTGCAACTCGCGATTGAGTGACCCTTGCTTTTTTCCTCATATCTCGCTCACTATTACTCCAGTTTTCCTTCCATATGAACTTGCTTGAACCTGGAGTGTTCAGCTTAGTCATGGGGGAGGGACACTTGCCTAAAAGTGCTTAAAGTGCTTAACTATTTTGAAATTTTTCATCACCCAAAGGACATCATTTAGGATTATTAACTCTAACACTTAGAATAATTGTGCCCAAAAATAATTTAACCCTTAGGTATACTGGGCAAATAAAAATGAAAACCACGTAAGTCACAGGACTCATTATTACATACTTTTGGGCACTATCACACGTGATAACATAAGACCATTAATAAAGGCAAGTAGTAAGGTATAACTTAACTTCAAAAACAACCTTACTAATTCTTGACCCGTGTGATTGTAGATGGCCCTAAAATGTGGATAGCAGGAAGGTCCTACCTGAAACACCATAAAATTCTAAGCTTAGCACTTCTCCAACAAGAATTGAGCTAAGTCATGATGCTCCCCAGCATGACTGAAGCTTGAGGACCTCACAAATAGCTTCAAACGGAGTTGAAATGAAAAAGAAATGGTTCCCTAGGACCCAAAAAATACTACAGTGACATCTGGCATCAAACCTGGTAAATCTTAAGCTCAAAATACTTGGTTTTCACTAAGTATGCATCCTGTACGCTGGCCTATACATGCCCAACGTATGGCCCAGTGTGCAGAAACTTTTGAGTCTCAAAAACTCATCAAAATATGCTAGAATCGAAGTTCTAGACTCCTCATGACCTTCCCTAAGGTCCCAAGTAGGTCTCAGGCTCCTAACGGTCAAATTTTTGGCACTAAACGGGTCATTTCCTGCCTACACGCTGGCTCACACGCTCAGCATATGACTTCAAAGGTGACCCAAAACAAGCACTTCAGAGCAAGATTTTAATAAGGCATCAACTCTCAAAGATAGGGAAATTTTTAGGCATCATCATGGGATCAAGAAAATCAAGTTTTAACCTTGAAATCATGCACTTTTGAGTTCACATGCTGAGCATGTACATCCTGCACGCCCAGCGTGTGGTACCAAGGACAAGGTCAAACAGGCACTTTCAGGCAAGTTTTTGGCATGGGGTTGATCCTTAGGACATGTTCATCCACTCTACATCATCACAAGCTTTTAAAACTTCCATTTTGGGCATCAAAAGTATCATTTTTGGCCTCACACGCTGGCCTATATGCCCAGTGTATATGCCCAGCGTACAGCCAACATGCACCTCAGAGATGAGCCCAAAACTCCATTGAAACGAAGTCAAAATTAGCTACCGGATGACCTGGAGGACCACCAAGACTCAAGGATCAGTGTACACATCCCATAGTACCATATCTGATTCCTAAATTGTAGTTTTCATGCTCACACGCTGGCCTATACGCCCAACGTGTGGACAACATGCTCAACTTTAGGCCTCCCAAAACCCTACCAAATCAAGACCAAATGAGCCCAAATTTGACAAGAAGCATCCTCAGGACATCCAACATCTAGATACATGGTAAACAATAGCTTCAGACATCAAAATATAGGTCAAAATATTTCCCTCTTGACCACCTACTGTCTAGCGTATGGAGCGTATACGCCCAGCGTATGAGGGTACAGAAACATGCCAGACGCCCAAACTCACACGCTGGAAGCTCTATGGACATGCCAGGAAATCCCAGAGCTTAGAATGACATGTTGAAGCTAGAAACAAGATGCCAAAGCTCAGATCTATAGCCTAGAACCATGAAATTTGTTGTACAACTATCATTCATTCATGTTTTGTGGGCATGAAAGTTCATACGCTGAGGGTCTACACGCCCAGCGTGTGAACTGGATAGTGTTCACACTATACACTTGTAAAATTTTATTATTTTGCACCATTCAACACCCCACCTGTCACCAGATCCATACATTTCACCTCCCATAGCCAATCATCCCACTCCAGATCCGAATCCCACACTCTAAGATCATATAAAACCCCAATTTTTGACTAAATCGGGGTTCGGTTCGGTTCAGTGTGGTTTTGGGGTGAGGTTCAAAAAGTTGGTCATTTTTCACACATAGAGCACAGGAGCACAGATCTCACATGCTGGGCATACATCCTGCATGCTGAGCATACAGCATGTTGTGCCTATAGAAATTCCCAGTAGTTGTCATCACCCATCCTCATCAACCGGGGTTATACGTCCGCCTTGTATAGATCCACAACAGCGTACAAACCGATGCTGTGTACACACTCTTTTTCAATACATTTGATACATTTGGCCAACTTTCATTATAATTTACATTTTTTTCTATGTTCACACATGTTTATGTTTTTTGTACGTTTCGTAGTAGTTTACATTTAGTTGCAGTTTATGTATAACCCAACGAGTTGTAGTGGCAAACGTTGGGGAAGTCCTTGTTTGATCCATGTGCAAACCATCCAAGGCACTCTACCTTTGTCTATTTCTAGCTTGCCCTCAAGTGGAGGCAGGGTTTGCTATGCTTTTCTGTGAATCTTTCGGTGCCAGTAACGTTCTAGCCTAGCACCGATGATTTCAGACGGTACACTACCCAAGGTGGAAGCAAACGAGCTCGGAGAGGTGGAAGACAAGGTCCTGCCGAACAACATGCAGAAAAGGAGGAGTAATCATTCAGCATTCATCAAGACAAACCTCCTACTAGACTATCCATGCAAGTAGAAGGAGAAGCTTCTGCAGCACCTGAATCAAGACAACAACTCACGTTGCCCCAAGATTATGTTCGGGCTACCCATGAGAAGTCCACATTCACTATGGTGATTGTCAAGTTGAATTTTGAATCATTTGCAGAGTTCACTCCTGAGGCCGTTAGGGATCACCTTAAAGGATCTCCCTTATGGCCTATCCTCTCTAAAAGTGGTGCCTGGTACCTAGGAGAGACATACCAATTCTGGCACAATAGGAAGCAAGGCACCACTGTTAATATTTAACGTGTGATAGTTGACTTCTCTGCACAGGCCATTTCAAAAGTGTTAAACCTTCCAAATACAGGGCCCCAAGTTGCTCGGTTATGCACCCGTTCAGACCCTGATGTGTAAAAGGATTGGTTGGAGAAGGCTTATGGTAGGGATAAAGCATTTGGTGAATTGACAACGGAAGAGATGGTTTACTTCAAAATTGGAACATATCACCTCTTCCCCACAAAGGGCCTAAAAAGAATATCGACGTATGCAGCTAGAGGATGTGCAGTGTTGATGGGAAAGGTTAACGCTAACCTACCCCATCTATATTTGATAGAGATCCTGAGGCAGTTCGAAGAATGAAAGATAGGAAAGATGGTTCTTCCTTTCCCCTATCTTATCAAAAAGCTTTGCCGACATGCTGGTATTCGGGGATACACCAATGACATCCTCCGAAAGGCCCAAACTACTTTCTATGCTGAATTACTAAAGGCACCAGCTCCAAGAAAAAGCACTGGCAAGGAGCTCAGACCAAAACAAGAAGAAGAATAGATGGTTGGACCTAGTCAACCTCCAGTCATAGGTCCCAACCAACACAAGAAACAGGGCCTAGCATAAGCCAGGATCAACTGCCACCACCGAAAGACTACAAGCTGTCAATGAGCCATCTTAGGGCCATCGTTGAGATGGTCAGTTGGGGAAGTCATCATGATGCAAACCTCTTCTGCATCATTGATGATGCCAGGCATTTTGTTAGATCGCACAAGGGGAGAAGTATCTATTCAAACAGAAGGAGGGGAAAGTATATGGTCACAACAGATCTCAGGAAATGTAGCATCTTTCCAGGTGCAGTTAGAGACTAGTGAAGGGGCCACTGTGGTGGTCATGCAACAAAAAAATGTCATGGGAGCTGTAGAAGTGATCGCAGACCACATCAAAGACTCCTTCAACATACCTATTGTGCCACCGACAGATCTCTCAGGAGCATAGGATGCTCAAACTTTGGTCGAAACCTCAATGACTCCTACGGAACATGAGGATGTGCTTGATCGATTACTTCAAACAGGGCAAGTAATGACGTCCCTATTTGACATCCCTTAGGATGTTACAGCAATTCAGTCAGACCTCATTTCCACAAAGGGGAAGCTGGTCTTATCCGAAGTGAGGGCCGAGCATGCTAAAGCTGAAGTGCAGAAACTACAAGAGTAGCTTGTGACCTTACAAGCAGCACAGCGAGACACTCTGCAATTTGTTCTTGCAGACCAGCTAGAAAATTTTAGAACAGAGCAACTAACAAAGTTAATCGTAGAGAATAAAAGGGTGGTGGATGAAAGGAAGAAGGCTATTTGGGATGCCTCTATACCACAGGCGCAAACTCATGCACATCTTAAGGCACTCAAGGCCTTGCAAGAAGAAAATAAACAGCTTGTGATTGACAACCTTCGGTTGACCACTGTAGAAAAGTAAAAGAATGTTCTCCATGAACACTTTTATCAACTACAAGAAAAATTCATCCAGGTCAATCGAGACATAAGTTGTTTAGCCAGAGAAAATCGAACCCTCTTGATGGAGGAGGTACGCGTCATTCATCAAAAGTCGGTGATTGAGATAAGCACGTGGCAGAATGAGGCTAAACGACATGAAAAGCTGAAGGAGCACTTCTATGATTAGGTGGGGATGTATAAACAAATCCTTTAAAAGGAGATCTATATGGCCAAGGCCCAAATCAACACTATCAGTGCTCAACACACTGATTGGCAGGCCATACTGGACACATATTCCTTCACCCACCAAGCGTAAGTTAAGAACTGGGACCTGCAGATTCAAGACTTGACAGAGTACATGGAGTTGGTAAACCTAAGATATGCCAACCTTGTCATGTTAACAGCAGGGTGCCCGAGGTCAAAGCTCGAGCAGCAGGTAGCAACCACCCACATCAAATATGAAGCAGAATTTACATAATGTAAGAAGCTGTTGGAAAAATTAGATGTTGCAAATTCTAAACTTGAGGTGGTAAAAGCCAGCTACCAAGGATAGAAAGATGTCGCAACTGACTTGGCTTGACAGCTAATGGACCTTCATGAATACAAGAACAAAGCCAGAGCCTATGAGGAGGAACGACGGGTGTTTGCAGCTTGGTATGTCAAGGCCAACCAAATGTTCCCGCAACTATCCTATCCGTGGGAAGTGCCGACTCCATCAAACGTTGGAACATTAGCATGGATGGCACAAGACACTCGGACCAAAGAGGAGAAGCTCCAGGCCATACTTCAACACCATCAGGCCTCAAAGCCTGGAGCACAAGACAAAGGGAAGGCACCAATGGAGGAGCCACCACCACCAGGAACTACATGAGTTCCAAATTTTTGTAGTTGTAGCATATTCTGTGTGTTGTTTCTTTATTTTGTTTTCTCCCCACACTGCGGCATCATCCCCTGTTTCCATCTAATAATCCCATGCTTATCCACTATGTAATCACTGTAACTCGAGGACGAGTTTTTATTTAGTCGTGGGGATATGATGGGATGCGATATCGCATGGGCCACGATATCGCGTCTGCCGCGATATCGCATGCCCCTCGATATCGCGTCTTCCCCTACAATATCACGTACACGATATCGCAGTCCATTGCCATGTCTATAAATATGAGGTAACTCTCCCTTGTTTGAGAACATAGATTAGATTGTAGCAAAAGTCTGGTAGTTTGATCCCTCCAGAGATAGATTATTTTTCTAGTGTCTGCCCGCAGTGTGGTGAATGTAATTGTACGGCATCCTTTATTCGAGTGTGACATACTTGGATACGCACATGACTAGAAATAAATATCGAGATTACTTCATCATTGCAGCATTTACTTTTTTTATTTATTTATTTAATTTTTATTTACTACTTTCCTAATTAGTCTCTCTCACCCTTAAACTCACCTTAGAACGTGGAATGAGTACGACTTGATTACGAGCATTTAAGTGTGACTAGTTGATAACCCAGTGGTGTACCTAGGATCTGTGCTTGGTAATCCCAGTGGTAGTCATGCACGAGGTCCAAGATGTGTACGGATGATCAACGAACGGATGCTCATCGCACTTAGGCTAGATTAGATTCTTTTACCCTTTCTCTCTTAGCTTAGATAATATTACTTTCCATTGCCTTCAGGAGTAGCATTAGATTAGAAAACCCATCATACACCTCACTCTGGACAAAACCATACGTGACAAATATAATACTAGTCTAGGTGGGAAGACAATGAACTGCGACCTAAGGCTAACTGTCTAGGTGCCACAACTAGTCCGTCTACGGAGTTCGACCAGATCGCGCGTGAAAACGCGTATTTGTATGGTTGAGTGTAGGGGTACCTCGCCACTCATCAATAGTAATACCAAATTTTCAAGTGGTACATAATCTAGATGCATTAGTAGCCCATGATCCTTCATTAAAGGAAAGCCGATCATGAGCTAATTTTTTGATGCATATCTTTTGAAACTATAATATGCTTATAATTTTAATATGTACTAAGCTTGGACCATGTCTTCCAAATTTATTTAAGAATAAAAAAACAAGAATAGAAATGGTGTGAGGAAAAAGAAGATAGTAAGAAAGTTATTAGAAGACTAACTATTATCATTCTTAGGTTTTTCTTGGATAAGTCATCATCATCATCCTAGCCTTGTCCCAATAAAATTGGTTCAACTACATGAATTCATTTTTACTATTCATCTCTATGAAGAGCTAGATCTTTGGTTTTTTTTTTATAATTTCTTCAAATCATCTTCAACTATTGTTAAACTTTCTTCTGTACCCACACCCATACTTGATGTGGAAACCCTTGTCTACTTTTCACAACATTTAGGCTACAATGTTATTTGTCATTTTTTGAGGATGTTATAGAGAAAACTTATCCATTTTCCATAGCATATGGACCCTATCACTATTGTGCATTACATCTAGGGAATGCCCTAGCATTTGCAAAACTCTAAAAAAGAACTCACCCATGAGATTTGATAAAGTTTTATAGTTAGCTATCAACCTGATACTAGCCCTCCTCCTTACATAAGCATATTCCTTAAAAAGAGCATCTAAACATCATCTCCATTAATACAGTTTGCAATCCATTTTGCAATGAGAAAAATACCCTAGTTATAAAAATTAATAAGGCAGAGTCCTCCATCTTTCTTGATACTAGTGCAAATATCCCAAGAAACTCTAGAAAAAACTTTTCTATGTTGCTAAGCAGGCTAAAGAAACCAACAGTTAATATAATCAATTCTATCAAAAGAAGTTTTAGAAGTGCAACAACTAGAGTAATAAACAGGAGTTGAATGAAGCATTTGCTCTTTGGCAGTGCAGCTAATCTGCCAGACTCGTGTTGGAATTCCTACCTCAAGAATGAAGTACACCATGAGCAAAGTTTCCTCAAAAAAAAAATAAGGACCATGTTCGTTGGCAATGTAATAAGTTCTTAAGCGTGATGGGGTCCGGCAGCAATCCTCACCCTAACCTCTGTTTTCCCTTTTAAATTTAAGTTTTCAAAAAAAAAAAAAAAGACCCAAAAAAATCTGAAAGTTGTGGCTTAGTATGATCTAATATGAGCTTTAACTCGTCCTCCTCATTAAGTTTTGTACAAGTCTCATGTTTAGAATAGTCTGCATACTTTTACTGTTACCTTGTGAGAATANGCCATGCTAAGCATGGGCCATTATCAACAAATATGTGAAAATGTTTTCTGATCTCCCTGGTTGATCAGTTACTGCTACACTGCACACACAGATCTCAGTGGCCCTGGTTGATCAGTTACTGCTACACTGCACACACAGATCTCAGTGGCCCTGGTTGATCAGTTACTGCTACACTGCACACACAGATCTCAGTGGCCTAAAGATTGTCCTAAAGATTGTCTTGATNCCATGGTTGCCCATCGTAAAAGGAAACCGTTCGTAAAAGGAAACCGTTCTGTTCCGATTTTGCCCATTTCCATTTCTCCTTTTAAGTTTTGGATAGATGTAATCTTTTTATAAAATTAAGGCCATAGCCGCATGGCTACATTGGAGCAACTTGTTCCATGAAGTGCATGGTTCATGCTTTTACGAAATCTATCTTTACGTAACACTAATGATGAATCGGTTGAGGATTCAAAACTAGTACGCATTCAAATTGTAAGAAACAGAGACTCCTATATTTCATGTTACTTCATTTGCTAAGCAGCATAAGATAGTTGAAACCATCAATAGCTTTTGCTTTCCTCAACGTAGTTTTAAGATCCATCCATGAAAAATTACAGTCATGCTACCTCCCTGTTTCATGAAAAATGATCAACTGATGTCCCATTTCTCAGTAAAAACGAAACACCAAAAACTTCCAAGCAGAACCCCAGTATGTAGATTCTGAAACAAATCATACCAATATATTCATGAATATTATACATCCCCATTAGAGATCATACATTTCTACCGATTTTAATCTTGTTCAGATTTATCTCAAGTCCAGTAGAGGCCTATGCATAAAGATATTTTGCAGCAAGGTATGATAAAGTTTGAGACTTTGCCACCCCAATCTAAATCGGGGGGTCCAAATAACCAACAAACTGAAAGAAAAGCTGGGTTGACACTTCTCTGGCCCAGCTTGGGATGTTTAATTACGAATCATAATCAAAATAACAATAGAAGAAACCACTCGGGTAACTCTTTTGCCGGAACTCCAAAACTTGTTAGAGCTTCGGAATCAAATTATTGGTGGACATAGCATGTCATAAAGTAATTTAATTTTTAGTATTCTATTCACATCAATGTCTAAGGCTTTTATTACTAAAGAATCCCAATACCTAATTGTTTGCGGGGGCGCCACCATAGAAGAAATGGGTGAGGCATGGTAACTGACTCGGCGTGATGGCACTTGATGGTAACAACGATGGTTAACGGGTTTCTTCTCCCACAGGCCGCTATAAACAGGAGGGAAGTAAGAGCCTGCAACAAGCAGGGGACCTCTTTTTGGACAATGCAGGCTCTTCTGGGATGTTGGGAGGAAACCGACACTAGCCTTTGGCTCTTTCTCTCTCCACAGACTCCAGCAAACGTTCCATCAGCCTTCTCTCTCAACGCCTTGAGACAGCAAACACTCGCACCGCGCACCAGAACTGGACACACGCACAGCAAACACTCGCAGCGCGTCAACAGTGCACCAGAACTGGACACAGACAAGGCGTGAGATGCACGATAGGCAGGGACCGCCAACACTCTCAAGCAACGGCCGAACGTGAGGAGGGAGGTTTTCCCTTCTCAAATAGAAAACCAACAGAGGGTGGTTTCTCTTCCAAACGAAGGGTTTCGTTCTTCTCCGAAACAGCTTGCAACAGGCAGGTGAAGCTCCGTAGCAGACGACACGGGCACCGACAGTGGGCAGTGACTATCAACAGACAGATAGCAGTTCCTTTTCTCTCTCTTTTGGCAAGGGATCAAGGGGCCTCTTCTCTTTTGAGCCAGTAAGTAGCTAGCCGCAAACAGGTAGCGGCTACGAGTAGCGGCTACGATGCACTGTGTTGGTGACGGCAGCAGGAAGACGTACCCGCTACAACGTAGGCAGGCGGGAGACAACAGCAGAGGCTCTGCCTCTCAGGCACAAATGTTGGCATTTGCATAACGTGCGTCAGAACCCCTTCTCTCGGGACGCTCGAGTCTTTCTCACCCGCAACAGTAGGTGGCAACAAGTCTTTCGTGCAGTAGTCTCTCTTTGCACTACAGAAAATAGCAGGCACGTGTACACAGCAACCACACGTACGTGTAAGATGCAGTCACGCATGTACACGCGTGAGAAGTAGCCAATAGAAGTCTTTTTCTCTTCTTGTAAAACAAAAAATAAAAGGCGGTCGCATGTAGACGCAACGGGCAACTTGGTTGGTGGATAGTGCCAGGTGGGACTAGATAAAATTTGAACTATTGTTTTGAATTGTTTATCGTCTTTAAAAATTGCACAAATATATAATTTTGATTTTAGTTATTTTACTATGTTTTTTTAAAAACATAATTGATTAGTGGCGAGGTACCCTACACTCAACCATACGAATATGAGCGTTACACGTGCGATCCGATCGAACTCCACAGACTAAGTGCCTACACGCCTTATGTAACACTTAAGGTTAATCATTCGTTGTCTTCCCAAACTTACTTGTATTTGTCATGGTTGTATGGTTAAGTAAGTTTGAGGTATGTGATTTTTATATCTTTTATGTTTTATCTCCTATGCTAATGAGGTAAAGGGTGAAGAGATTAAGTAACTAACTTTAACTAACTAAGTTCTAATGCCTAGCATCAGTATCTGTTCTCATTTGCCGTTCACATCCTAAACCAATGCAATCTTCTAGGATTACCAAACGCTATTCGTTACTGGGATTACCAAGCGTAACGCACGTGCTCGAAGTGGTCGTACTGCATGCACTTAACTATGGGAGAAAGGTTGAGATAGATTTAATTAACTAATAAAACATTTAAACGATGAACAATAAATAACAATAATTAAAGTCCTATTTAGCTTAGTCCCACTGCAAGGTTTATCCAACAATTCGTCTTTATTGTCGTACACAATTGTGTGTTCAGGTACAAAATTGCTCAAATAAAGATTTGTTCACTTTGGAGCTCCTATTGCGGGCACCTAAAATTATTCTATCTCTGGAGAGGTAAAATTGCCAGAGTTTCGCTAAAGGTCTAGATTTAGATGGAGAAACAAGGGAGAGCCACCTTTTATTTATAGATTTAGCAGCACGTTGCGATATCGCGTCCCATCAATAATAAAACCTTTCTAAAATTAAATTTAAGTTTTCAATATTTTGTTTAAAAATATTATTATTATTATTATTGTCACATAGCCCTTTTTAGCTAAGACTATTCCTCGGTTCCGTACCCATACAAGAGGCGCCTGGGTCTCCTAAAACAAGTTTTCATAGGTGTTGGTGTGTCCAAAATTTATACATCAACACTTAACAACTAAAATTTTTCTAGTAATGATGAGTTTTTTCATTTCCATTTATCAAGCTTTTTTTCAATTTTATCAAGCACATAATTTCACAAAATAGTAAGATTAGGCTTTAAAAAAAAAGATATTCCTAAAATTTTAAAGACAAAATATTTTTTCAACATTTTCCAAGGCTTGATAGTAACCCACTCATCGATATTGCCATTACAATAAACAACAAATTTTTCACTATTAATCCCAGAACTAGATAACATGCAATAATCCTCTACTCTAGCTAAAAGAGTTTTGATATGTTGCAAATAATAAGAAAGAAATTGTCTGCAAAGTGCATGTTAAGCAATTGTGCACTTTGATCAAATTGAAATTTCCTTAATGATATTCTTTTGCAGATTATAATGTAGATTATATGAAAGAAAGTTTGCAACAATAATAAGAAGATAATGAGCTAGAAGACAACCTTGACAAACTAACTATTGAAGAGAAAAATAGGAACTTAATCCAAAATTAGTAGCAACTTGAGCATTAGCATTAGTGAGCAAGGTACAAATAAGAAAAATAAAATAATTACTAAATCCTCGTTTATAGAAACATGAAATAATGAAATTTTATTCAATTTTTTCATAAGCTTTGGCATAACTTAATTTACTAAAAGTAATGTCTTATTTAATATTAGAAGCCCATTGCATTCCCTCCCAAGCTACCGTGACATTATTTAAGATATGGCTACCTTTAACAAAACTAATCTGCTCAGGTTTAATGATATCTTCAATAACCTTTTAAATTCAACAAGCCATCATTTAGCTAAAATTTTATAAGTATTATTAAAAAGTGTAATAAATCTCCAATTACCAATATGTTAAAGATCTCAATTCTTAAGAAGAAGATAAATCACATCTTTATTAATGTTTTTATCAGGAGAAACTTTTTTAATAGCTTCTTATAAGAACATAAAAGAGATCATTTCCTATGATGACCCAATGCTTATTAAAAAATTCTATTGAAAAATCATCAAAACCTTGAGCTATACCATATGCTAAACTAAAGATTGTTGCTTTGATTTCTTTCACTATAATCTTTACTTCAATAGTACTTCAATATGCTTATGTTATAAGATGAGGAATATGTATAGTAAAGGTCTAGAAGGATTTCTTGCTAAAACCTTGAAAAGAAAAATAGAAGAAAAATGATTTGCTAAAAAATTATTAACAATCTTAGGATTTATAATGATGAAATCATTTATATAAAGTGATTTTAGTTTAGGCACTTGACTCTTTCCTTTTAGAAATTTAAAAAATTCCTTGCAAAGTTCTTTTTCAATTTTTTGCTAACTAATGCAACTTTTAGTGAAAGCATTTTTAGTTTTAAAGGAACCTAACATTGTTTGCATAACAAGCTTTAGCCAAGGCTTTTTAAATTTCAAAATCAAAGGGATTTTGATCTAAAAAAGTTTGTATTTTCTTGATAGATTCTACAAGATCTTCTTTAACTTGATATTTACACTTGGCAAATTTCTTTCCAAATCATCTAGCATAATTTTCGACTTTACAAATAGTTTGCTGTCACCAATCAATCCAACCAATATCACCAGTATATTTTTTTCTACATTCTATAAAGACTTCAAAATATTTTTCCCACTAGGTCTTCTAAACATACGAAAAAGCTCATGCTTTCAAAAAGAGAAAGAATTAATTTCAAAGAGAAATTGCTAATAGAAAAATGGTCTAACAAAGTAGCATTGTGTACATTTCTACTTTCTTTATAGGATTCCAGAAAAAAAACATTAAAAATGTAGAATCTATCAAGTCAATAATAAATTCTATCATTTCCTTATTGATAATTATACTAAGTATAATGCTTCTCATTTGAATGATCTGAGAATAAAGAGCTAACATCAGAAAAGAAATATTTTTCTTTAAAATTGCATCAATCTTCCTTTTCTTAAGAAGACATTAGGAGAAAGACCATCAAGTTTATCTCAATGACTTTTAACCATATTGAAATCACGTCCAATAATCGAAGGAACTTTAGGCAAAGATAGAAGATATTTTCAAACCTCTTATTAATCTCTCCAATTATTAGGAGCATAAATATTACAAAGTCCAAAGTGTTCTTTTTCACTATGATAAGTAATCCAAATAACTCTTCTAAGGTTTTAAAACCTAGAATTCAAAAATTTTCTAGTCCAATTATTATTAACAAAAATAACACCACCTCTTTTAGTATCTTCATGAGTAATAGAAAAAATAATGTAGTTTTTAAAAATGCATTTACCAACAAAACTAATACCATTCACTGAAATCTTAATTTCTTGTGGAAAAAGAAAATATAGAAATCAATGCTAATTAAAACCTAGTGACTTGATCATCATAGAGCCAGGTTTATCAGTCACATAATCACATATTGATGAAGCGCTATATAGTCGATGTGTCGACTAGGTTGTGTATATGGGGCCCCATCGATGTAGCCTTCCTGCGTCGATGTGGCCCCATTTACGTAGCCGCCTATCCCAGCCTATAAATAAGAGGGCCTTCCGCCTCATTTAGGCAGCTTCGAGTTAGTTGTAGCCAAGCTCTTGCATTTTGTTTTCATAGGAGTTAGATTATTTTCCCAAGTGCATGCCCGCAGTGTGATGCTTGTAATTGTACAACACCTTTATTCAAGTGTGATGTACTTGGACATGCACATGATCAAAAATAAAGATCGAGATTACTTCATCATTGTAGCATTCACTTAGTGTTAATTGCTTAATTATTATTGTTAAATGTTATTATTATTTATTGTTTTCTTAATTAATATTTCTTTATCGTCATTTACTATTCCTGTTGTTAAATGCGGAATGAGTACGACTTAATCATGAGCATTTAAGTGTGACTACTTGGTAACCCAGCAGCGTACCTAGGATCTATGCTTGGTAATCCCAGTAGTAGTCATGCACGAGGTCCAAGATATGTATAGATGATTAAGGAATGGATGGTCATCGCACTTAGGTGAGCTTAGACTTCATTTCCTATTACTCATTAGTTTAATCAATATTATTCTTCATTGTCTCTAGGAGTAGCAGTAGTTTAGGATCACATCATATGCCTCACTCTCGACTAAACCATATGTGACAAAGCAAATACTAGTCTAGGTGGGAAGACAGTGAACTACGATCAATGTGTAACTATCTAGATATCACAACTAGCTTGTCCACGAAGTTTGACCGAATCATGCATGAACACTCATATTCGTATGCTTGAGTGTAGGGGAACCTCACCGCTCATCACATATTGATGAGTTGCATTTTCTTGGCTTTCATCAATGAGGCCTCATTGACATAGCCCTGTTGATATGGGATTTGATGCATTGACATAGCCTTATCGACATAGTGTCTTTTTTTGCCTATGAATACATGCTCACTGATTGTGTTTATGGAATCTTTGATCATAGTTGTAGCAAAGCTCTTGTAGTTTTCTTACTTGAATGTTAGAATATTTTTTCTAAGTGCTCATAGTAGGAGTCAAAGAGTGTATGGATCTTTATTCAAGCACAATTGTATTTGAGCACAACGGTGTGTGTAGCAATAAAGATAAGCTTTCTAATAAACCTTGTGGCACTTTGAAATAGATTAATTATCTATTTATGCATTTAATACTTTATGTACTTTCCTTTAATGCTTTAAGTAATTAAGCTAGATTAAATAATGATTAATTAAGCACATAAGTATGACCACATCAAGCATATGCTTGGCACTTGGCAATCCTAGTAATGCTTAACATTGGTAACCCAGTAGCATTAAACATGTTCAAGATGTATATAACAAGTGGGAATGGATGCTTATGTTAGGATTAGCAAGGTGTAGCTAGTTAGATTCAATTAGTAATTTAATTATTTTATTTTATACATTATTATTTACCCTTAGATGACTTAAAGTATAAAAGGTAAAATGATAAAAATCATATGCCTCAATTGCACTTAACCATACCTTTGCATTTCACAAGTGTAATTAGGAAGACAACAACTAGAATAGTTAGTTTCACTTCCTAGAGACCAATGTACTTAGAAGGCTATAAGTCCATGGAATTTGACCAGATCACGCGTGAATGCTTAGTGATTTGTATGATTGGATGTAAGATCTACTCACTACTCATCATTGGCACAATTGTTAGGGACTTGTAGTTTGATACGTGCACTATCTAGGACTTAGTAAATATTATTTAAGATTGTTGGAATGAATTCTAAGGTCACAATCATTCGAAAAAATAATAATTATAATTATAATTTAAGCACACTAAATTTTTCTCTAATTAAAAATGTCTTCTTTTCACAAGCTTGATGAATCAAAATTGCTCATACCCTAAGAATTCAAAGTGGTGTACACTCATCCAGATGAGTTTGTACTTGATTTCACCTTCATCCTGCATCAAGATGAGTAGTTGTAATGGAGAGATATGGATGACAACGTTGTATTGCCTCCCAACCAATTTGTTCTTGGGGTGCTACTTCAAACTCTTAAGAGGTTGGGCATCTAGGATCTCCATGATGAATACATTGTGCAAGACCATGACTATTGAGACTATCATACCATAGAAACACAATGCAAATGAGATCAACACCAAGAGAAGCACCATGAAGATATGAAGGGGAAATAGTTCACTAACCCCTTGTTCCTCCAGAACCAAAATGACAATGAGGGTCCTCCCTCTAGGGGTTCTCAACATGAAGATTCTCTATCCCTTGACTCTAGTGAAAGAGGCTTGAACCTAAATCTATAGTCCACTATTAGTAATCTAGGTTTAGGCAAAAGTAAGAGTCAAGGTAGGGGCTTGGACAAGAATTGTGATGATGATAAACCTAATGATTGTGGCTATGACAAGTGAAGAGGAGGTGGTAGATACAATGGTGGTGGTAGTCCTCCTTCCTCTTCATCCTCTTCATCTACAGCTTCTCCTTCCTCTTCTAAATCTAATCAAAACTATAGGAGATGAAATTGTGATGGAGGTGAATAATGGGATAATGATCATAAGCCTTGCCATGAATGAAAGGGTAATAGAGGACATCATAGGCATCATCAAAATCATGATGGTGATGAACCTTTACTTGTAACTTGAAGTATGTTGAACATTATAAAGGTAATTAGAATTCTAACCAAGCATGTGAAAGATAGTAGAATCAAGAGGTTGGATATGAAAAAAATCCCTAATTTGAGGGGGGATATAACTCAGATCCACAAACCCATCTTCAAGTCTTTCATGATACCTATGCCTTGCAAAACATAGAAAATGACTAGTAAAAACTTAAACGATTCCCTAGGACATTTATAAAAGAAGTAGAAAGTTGGTATCACTCCTTAGAGCCAAAATCAATTCGTAGATGGAGTACAATGCTTGAGTTGTTCAATGACAAATATCAAACATACTCTAGAATGTTCAACATGAGGAAGAAAATCCAAGGCTACCAACAAGGAACACATAAATCCTTGGACACAGCCATGGGTAGGTATTATTTCCTTTTGCATAAATTTCCTATTCATGGTTATTCTCAATAGGAGCAACTTTGTCATACCACAAATGGGCTCCAATTAGAAATGAGGAGAACTCTTAGGATCTATGCCCAAGGGAGACTATCAAAACTAAGAGCACATCAAATTCAAAGGTTGATTGAGTAGGTTGAAAAAGAAGAAAGTGAGTTGAAAAAATGGAAAAGTGTGGAGAAGTGTAACTGAGACCCTTCCATCAGAAAAAGGAAGGTCTAATTCTATGCCAGTTGATGAACCATGATATCGGGGCCACAATATCACATCCGTGATATCAGGCCCGCGATATCAGAGCCTACCATGCGATGTTGGATACCCAATATCAGGACCTGTCTCCTTACCTATAAATAAGAAGTAGGTGCCCTTGGTTTGGCAATAGATAGTTAGACCCTTAATCGAACTCTTGCCTTTTCTCCCTCCTAGAGTTAGAATTATTTCTACGTGCCCGCAGTAGGAGTTATAAAGTGAACGGATCTTTATTCCAGCATTGCGTACCTAAGCACACCTTGTGTATGGAAATAAAGATGAACTTTATGATAAGCCTTGTAGCATCCAGAATAGACTAGTTAATGTTAATTACTATTATTAAATGCTTTCCTAGTTAATTAATGCTCTCTCACCCTACAACTTTCCTAAGTAAATACAGTCAGTATGATCACTTTGAGCATGCATGTAATACTTGGTAACCCAATAATGATTAGTGTTTGGTAATCCTAATAGTGTTGCACTGGCTCAAGATGTGTACGGCAAGAAAGAACGAATATTGTATTAGGATTAATTAAATCCTAGTTAATCAGTAGTTAAGTTAAATTAGTCACTTAGTTAGCTCTCTCCCCCCTTATTAGCAGCAGGACATAAAAACACATAAAATGTATAAAAATCATATGCCTCAAGTTTACATAACCATACAATCATGACATACAAGTAAGCTTGGGAAGACAACGATTAACCAACCCATTCTTGTTCCATTAAGGCACATAAGCACTTAGTCCTTGGAATTCAACCAGATCGTGCATGTACACTCGTATTCGTATGGTTGAGCATAGGGATACCTCACTGCTCATCATTGGCGCAATTGCCAGGTATCGAACCCAGGTCACCCACATGATAGGAGGGAATACTCACCACTATACTACAATGAAACAACCAAGAAAGGGGATGAGGACACTCTAGAGAATCACAACATAGAAGAAGGGAGAGTAGAGAACAACATAGGCATCATAGACACCATGGACAAGATGATCACAATGAACCCCTACTTACTACTCGAAGTATGCTAGACATAACTAAGGCTATTAGAATTCCAAAAAGGCATCAAAAAGATAGTAGGATCAAGAGATTAGATATGAACAACATCCCACGATTTGAAGGGGGATACAATGATGATCTTCAGAATCACTTACAAGCATTCCATAATGTGTGTGCCTTACAAAACATAGAGAAAAAATGGCAAAAACTTAAGTTGTTTCCATGGACATTAGTTAAAGAAGCGGAAAGCTGGTATCGGTCCTTAGAACCAAAATCTATTCGTAGGTGGAGTTCCATGTTAGAATCATTCAACGATAAGTACCAAACGTACTCCTGAGTGTCCAACCTACAAAAGTAAATCCAAGGCTAGAAACAAGGAGGAAATGAACCCTTGGATGCCACCATGGGCTGATATTATGCACTATTACATTGTTGTCCTAGCCATGGTTATTCATAGAGAAATCAACTATGCCATCTCATTGATGGGCTTAGGCATGAAATGTGAAGAACCCTTGGGACTTATGCCTAAGGAAGACTATTCGAGCTTAGGTCCCATCAAATTCAAAGACTATTGGAGCAAGTTACTAAGGAAGAAGGTGAGCTATAGAAGAGAGAAAGTGTAGAAGAGTCTAATCAAGATCCTTCCCTCTGGAAGAGGGGAGTAAGATTTTGTGAGGATGAAGAAGAGTCATCACTCGAAGAGATGGTAAATAGGAAAAATTTGCCTATCCAAAAGTTGACATCAGAAGTATCAGCAAAAGTAGACCAAATGTGGGATTCCCTAGACAATAGATTTCAAACTATTCTAAAAATAGTAGAGGAGTCTAGAGAGCAAGGTAGTGATCATGAAAAAAGAAAGAAGAAAGAGATTGAACATGCACGTAGCAAGGGTAAGGGCAAAGTTTCCATCATTGAAGAGGTTGTGGATTTGAAAACAGATAATGATAGTGGATGTGAGATATGTTAATATGACCATCCTAAGGGATGTTTCCCTGTAATCTTACATCTATAGGAGTCTTGGGTGTATGCACTCAATCCATGATTAAACAAAAGGCAAACACCCCGAAGGTTACCTTATCCTCAAGGTAACCCAAGGCAATTCCACCAACCCTTAACATATTATCCAAGTGGAACTCCACCATAACCAATCAAATAGTATCAATAGTGGCAATACCCACAATCATGGGAAATGCCACCACCAAGGCAACAATATCCTTACCGGCAACCTAACCCATATGGATATTACATGCAGCAGCCAACCACTATCAAGCTTGTGAGTATTATAGGACTCCTTCTCCTAGGCACGATGTTCTACAAACATACCATCCTTCTCATCTAGCTACATCTCTTCCACTAATAGCTCCATTACCATCTACTCCAGTTATGCAAGGTGAAATCCCTACCCAGCTGCAGCAACGTAATGCCACAAGGGCTGTTAACTCTTAATATACTGTTGGTTCTGACAACCGCATGAATAAAAGATCTTTGTTTAGAACCAATAGTCCAACCAAGTCCTTGCAATCACAAGAAAATAATTCCTTAGATGCCTCAGTATCAATCAAAACTTTGGAGCCTCCTTCAACCCAACCACCACACTCAACACATACGATCATGCTAACACATGCCATCACCGATTGGATCAAAGCTGGCCATCTTCCCAGGAAATTATCTGATCCTAGGAGTCCTCTGATATACTTACAAATCACTGGAAATGAACCATGCTAGGCTCTTTTGGATTCAGGTTCTGGTGTCAACTTGATTTCTCAAGAAATGTACAAGGCCTAGAACTTGCCTTCACTCAAAAAGAGTAACATTTGTTTAGAGTTGGCCAACCAGTCCATCACTGTCTCATTGGGACTAGTGGAGGACATTTTCACCATTGTTTTTGGGTGGTCATATCCAGTTGACTTCCTAGTGATTCAAGAAAACAACAATAAGGGGGACTTCCCAATCATAATGGGAAGATCATGGCTAAGCACAGTTGATGCATGCCTGAGAATCAGTGATCTTTCCCTGGAAATATCAAAGGAAAATACATTCAGAAAGATTGAGAAGAAGAAAGTTCCATGCATATATTGTGACACAAGGTATAATTGCATGCATAGGTCATGGTTTGTGCAAATTTTAGCACTACTTACATGTAATCAGTGTGCACAAGTGATCAATGTACCGCCTGAAATCATCGGTCTCCGGCTGGAAGGGAAAATAGAGGCCGTGGGATCACGGGACGGGTACAGAAGACCCTACCTTCGCCTGAGGGTGAGCTGGAATGCAACGAAGGCAGAGTACCTTGGGTGGTCCGCACGCGGATCAGACAAGGATTTCCCCGCACGTACGCAAAATGCTATACACTGGGTTATACGTAAACAGCGAAAACAGCGTAAAACATAAACAGATGCAAACGAAGCGTGAGCGAGGTGTGGGCCAAATTGACGTAAAACTGTAAAAGAACTTGCAGCAAATGAAATGATGGAATTACAGAGTCAGAGTAGAGTGCACCTATCTAACGTAGTTGTGGGAACACAAGGTGGACGAAAAGCCCCGGCGTACACAGAGGTGACTCGGTCGGTTTGCAGGGCGAGCGGAACGTAAGAGACTAGATCCGCAGCGTGCAGGGCTTCCCAGCGTAAGAAGGTTTTCTGCTCTTTTGCGCAGCATAAATGTTCTCTGGTATGCTCCGGAATTCTGCCAACCGTCTAGATGAAGTGGAAAAATCGGGATTTTATATAGGTTGTTACGCTAGACTCGGGATGGGAGACACGTGGCGCGTTGACCAGGTGCATACACTTTACAAATATACAAAATGTTACAACTGTTGGGCGTATACGCTGGGCGTATACGCCGACCTACGCTGAAAATGCCGAGCGTGAACTGGGTGGAGGTGCTGAGCACTGGGCGTATACGCTGGTGAATATTGGGCGTACACGCCGGGCGTATACTGTATACGTTAGGGCGTATACACTGGTGGATGCTGGGCATACACACCGGGCGCATATGCCGAAGGATGCCACTTGCTTCAATCCTTGCTCTTCGATGTTATCTTCATGCTGTCATTGGAGATCCTATAGTCGAGCGTGTGCATCTGCAGTGCCTGGGCGTGTACGCCGGAGTCGGGCATATACGTTGGGCGTATACGCTATATGCTGGGCGTATACGCTGTATGTGTGATCTTGGCGTATACGCTAGAGTGTATACGTTGGCACCAGGTACTTAGCAAAAACTAAGTGTTGTGATCATGGAGCCGGTGTCGTTCATGAGTTCCAGGGTCCTACTTGGTGTCGGACAAGTACTAAGCTCCGAATTTTGTGGTGTTTGATTGGCCCCTGTTTGTTGACGCTTGGAGAAATCGACCCGAGAAGCATTGACAAAGAAGTGCAAAACACCACAAGCAACTCGATAGAGACATTGTCTACTGCCACTTGGACAAGATGTCATCGCACCGTGTTCAATAGTATAAAGGATTGGGAAAGGGGAATTTTGTATCTGGGAAGTCAGGGCAATTGCAGGGGTTGATGATCGGTTCAGGAGATCAATCAGGGAAAAGGGGATGCTCTGATGTGAGGCATGCTGATCCTTGTCAATAGCCATTGTTTAGCGGACTTGAAGCTTAGACATGCGAGGTGTGTCCTTTGGCAAAACAAGGCTCTTGGTTAGTGTGCAAGAGAACTTGTTGACAGGACCAAAACTAAAGGAGGATGTGTTGCATTCTTTGGGAGAATAGGGCCCATGTTTAGTGTTCAGGGGAACCTATTGGCGGGGAGCCAAAGCCATGCGACTGGATGCTTTTTGACCATTTTGGGCACGAGTACTTGGTTTTCAGATGACTGCCTTCCTGCCTGGGGCTTACATGGGAAGTGCCCAGTTTTTATTTTTATTTTTTTTTGCAAAATTTATTCTGTTTGTGTACTCGTGTGCAAGTGTTGTACTGTGTGGCGTATCGCAACGTGCAACAGCGTGCTCAATGTTTTGAATGTACTGGGTATGTCAAGGGTGTAGTTGAATGGAAACTGGGGAATGAATGGGGATGTACTAGTGAATGGTTTGATTTAGTCCTGCCAGGTATGCTACGAACATTGTCTTATCTTGCTGCTTACGACAAAGTGCATCTTGTACGGAACTTCCAGGTGTCATCCTGCAAACGTAACGCCAAGGAGACAAGAAAACCATGAGCGAATAGACGAGCTTAGACTTACATGGCGGCTGATGGCACAGAGGTGCTGGAGAGCGGCAGGTACTGTATGCAAACGAAAGCAGTACTGAAGATGGCAGCTGATAGCGAGTGGTGCAATGAAGCGAGCGATGAATGAGCATGGTGGCGGAGTGAGGTGCCGGATGTGAACTGGCCAGTTTATAGTCTTGGCAGACTGTCGTGGGTTAGTTTTATGTCGTAACCCGTTGGACATCGCCTGTTTAGCGTCGTGGCGGATGGTACATTGCTAGTTTTTAGTCTTAGCAGACTGTGAAGAGGCAAGCTAGTTTACAATCTTGGCGGACTCTGATGGTTGTGACGATGGCAGTTTACTGTCATGCCGGACGGGTGCTAGTTTATCGTCGTTGCGGACATTGTGGTATTAGTTTTAAGTCATAATCCAGGACTGTTCTGTGGTATCGGTTTATCGTCATGATTCCAAGACGAGCTGTGGTATCATTTTATAGTCGTGATCCCAAGACTTTTCTGTGGTATCAGTTTATAGTCATAATCCAGGACTTCCACGTACCTGAGTTTTTGTTCAGACATAGAATGATTTTAGGTACAAATGATTTGTCAGATTAGCGAACTCGTTTCCTTCCATGTCGGCCAGCTTGAATGCACCGTTATCGAATACTTTGATGACCACGTAAGGCCCTTCCCAGTTGGCTGAGAATTTGTCCGGGTGTTTGTCCTCGGCGTAGGTTCTGCTTCTTACGACGATGTATACGCTGAGGGTTTGTTCAGCGTATACGCCATACGCGTACAGTTGTTTTCGGCATACCGTTCTTTCTGGCGTAAACTGTTCACGCCGAACTCGAAATTGAACATATACACTGAGGGTTTGCTCAGCGTCTACGCCGGCGTAATTATGTAGCGTAGATAGTGTTCAGTCCGTTTTATTAGCATCCTTTTGTTGTTTAGCGTAACTGTGAAGCTTATAGATGTACTTGTACCAGCGTAAATTGTGTTTCGCGATGGCGTGTATGCTAAGGGTTTCCTCAGCGTATACGCTGTACACCTGTGTTTTTTTTTTGGCATACTGGTTCTCGACAGACTGCGGATTCGGGCGTATACGCTGAGGGTTTCTTCAGCGTATATGTTGTGCATGAGGGATTTGGGTTTCAGCGTAGATGCTAAGTTTTGTAGCGTATACGCTGTGTAAGTTCGCCCGGCGTATATGCTGTGTTTAGCGTATACGCCAAGCTTGAATCGTGCCAAGTGCCGTTTGGGGTATACGCTGAGTTCAGCGTATATGCTGAGCATGAATCACGGGCGTATACACTGTGTACAGCGTATACGTTGGGTGTAAGTTGTGTTTTTCGTAGTAGAATTGGCGTATACGCTCTGCGTCCAGTCGTATACGCTGGGCGTAAACAGTTAAATTTTTTATTTTCTTTGCCGATTTAAGATGTAAACATTCGTTTTGTGACATTGCGATTGGTTGCAGGGACAGCAAACGCTTTCTTATCGTGGTTGAACTCGTTGGGGTTCTAACATGGGCTGGCCGGGTTGAGGATGGCGATGCACCCTGAATCTATTCATGGATAGCAAGGGGGTGTGGTTCAGGGAAGGTGCTGGTGAATTTCTGGCTTTTCTGTTAACCAATTTTGAAGTGGCTATGTGGTCATTTTTTGACGAGGTGACCGCACGGAGTGTGGTTGATGTAATACTGCCGGGGGCTGCCGAAGGTGTCGTGGTCTTCATGGAAGACATTGACGAGGGGCCGTTTGTTGATGAGGATGGCACTACCCACGGGCCCAAGTCAACTCCCCCGTTAACACGTTTGTGGGTATTACTGCCACCGGGGTTAGATTACATCAACAATACATTATTCATAGCTACCTGTGCACACACCCTATTCCAGAATCCTCCTGGCACAGTGTACAGGATAACCAGGTAAAACCATTTGACTTTCTTGCTTCATTGATCGTCGTTTGATGCTAATTTTTGTCTTAACATGCGTTTAGTTGCAGGCCAAAGACCAACCCAGATGGGACTCTGATTAAGGATGAAGGGATAGCCCTCGCTCGCGTCACTCTGGAGGCCTTTATGATGGGCCATACTCTTTGCGGGACCATACTGGCTCAAACAAAGGATTCAATGGTTCGTTTCCATAATCAGTTTTCCAGGGCCTTTGCGATGTGTAAGGCTCGTGGGTGGCTCCATGAAGACTGGATAGATCAGGGGCCAGTCTTTCCAGATAGCTTTAGCAGCACTTCCAGATCTACCACTGACGGTGAGTAATATCATGTATTAAATGCGTTAGTGGATTTGTTCAACTGCTTTGGGGTCAGGAGATTGATGTGGTCGTTTTAACTTGCTTTAACAGTTGATGTACCTTCCGATGGGGATCCCGTGACAACAGGCCGGATTGAGACAACTTTGTCAATGAAGTTCGGGGAGGTAGCAAAAGCACAGAAGTGGCTGCGTAAGCGTGCTCTGCCCGCCCTCACCCGTTGCTTGGATGATGTAGGTCTCCTAGAACTTTTTATGACGCCAAGCCCTAATGTCTCAATTGGGGAGATGATAGGGATCGTGGACTCTTTCAATGAGTCTATCTCTCAGTACAGCACCCGGATTAAGGATGTCAAGGTGGTGTTTCATCTGTCGCCTGTATTCTTTTCTAACTTATTTGGCATGTTGGCAAATGGCCTACCTATAGTGTTGGACAGGTCTCACAAAGAGCTCCAAACGATCCGTGAACTGGAGTCCTGGCTTGGTGTGAAGAAAAGCACCAAGGGGTTCCCAATGCAGGGGAAGGCAAAGGTTATTGAGGTGAATGAATTGTATCCCCTATTTCGAGCACGGGTGTTTCCTAGAACCCTTTCTCAGGTGCATAGTTTTGGGGTGGAAGCGGTACGCATCATGCGGGCTATCTTAGAAACTGGCATGCAGTATAACTGGGCTCAGTTTTTGTTGGCGGGCATGCATAAGGAGATAGTGCGGTTGCGCTCAAACATTGAAGCACAATCGCACTTCACTTTCGCCTTCTTCGTTGGCTATCTTCGTCGTTTTGCTGAGTTTCTTGTGGTGTGTGCGGACAACAAGTTTGTCCTACGGGATCGGGGTCAACTATCCCGCCCGTGGATCAAACACTTGTACACAACCGCCAAGTCGCAGGATGTCCCAGAAGGTATCGACGAGTCCGTATCTGTTACCACAGGAGGATCATCTGTCGGTTCCATCCACACACGGGACAGTCTGGGGGTTGAGCCCGCGGATGTACCTTTAACCGCCAGGTGGGCTGAGCGGGTTATTAAAGAAACCATTGGTGAAGCCAATTCAAAGTTGAAAAGACCTGAATGCACCACGGAGGAAGTTGCTGAGATAAACCAGCCACGCGTGAAGCGGATATGCTTCAAGATACCTAGTAAGCGAAGCTCATCCGCTTGTTATTGCATCGTTTTCATTCATTTATAGCTCTTACTTCAATTGCTTATGTGTCGTTATTGTTTTCGGTTTGGGGCAGTGAGGAAACAGGCCTTGGAGACCATCAGAGAGGAGGAGGAAGCACATACCGAGAGAAACCATGGGGAGGAAAGCCCGGAGAAGAGCCAAGGCGGGGGAACGGAGCCATTAACGAAGAAGACTACTGAAACTGCACCCTTAGACGACCAGGACGCTATCAACCAAATATTCAGTAGCTTCCTCAAGGGTGACTTGGATTTGGGCGATCCCCCAAAAGGTGACAAGGATCAAGGTATGTCTTTGCTTTTAGCTGGTTTTTATTATATTAATTGTAGCTCCTACTTTTTCTATTTTCTTTATTTATTTTCGTGTTTTTGGCTTAGATGAAGGCAGCGATACCAGGACGGTACGGTTGGACGTTCCCATAAAGACGGTTCCCCCTAAGGGGACCGCTGAGGTTAGTTCTTCCCGTACCCATCAGCTGCTTGTTTGGTCAGAGATGCCAAGTAAGTTGGATTTTGTGGATGGTATCGCAGAAGAAGTCGTTGAACATCTCCAGGAAGTCCATCTTGATATAGGTATGAATTATTCAAAGATTAGGAGCTTCGTGTCTTACGTGTACTGTTTTAATGTTCATGCTCTCTGCATGGGTAGGCGCTAAACTAAGATGGGATCCCTCTGAGGGCATTAGCATGGAAAGCCTAACTACACTCTCCCCAGAAGTAGAGCAGGTGTCAAGGCCTGTTTATGAAGGGGTTGCAGAAAGCCTTGCACACAATGCCAAGTCGTTGTGGACTTGTAGGCATTCTGTTGAACAGTTGTGGCTACAAGTACAGGCAAAGGAAAGGGAAGTCTCTGCCGTAACAGAGGAGCATGACGATTTAAAGGCTAGATACGAGTTTGCCGCTGCTAGACTAAGTGGAGATCATTCTTGGTGAACCTCGGAGATTACATACACCAGGTATTGGAACCTTCTGAATCTTCATGCGTCACTGACTTGGAGAATAGCGGAATGCAAAGCTCAAATTGATCTCCTGAACCTTAAGTGTCAAGATTGGAAGGCTTTCACCTCTAAGGTTCACAAGTGGGGTCAGGATGAGAAGAACCATAAACATCAGTACAAGAAGTCGCTGAAAGAGGTATCTATCGAAAAGCGGCAACTGGAGATGTTTGTGGAGGGTTTGGATTTGCGTTCCGCCTTCGATACCTTTGCCCAAAACACAACTGTGGAGATGGAATCGCCTAAGAGGGTCATCACAACTGCTTTTGAGGAGGTGTCGGTAGGTGAATTTCCTCTGAAACGCCCTACCTGGTCAACGGTCGACAAAGGCAAGGCTTTGGCAAATGTTGACTTAGGCCTGGATGGAACAGATTGGGCCAGCGTTCCAGAGGAAGAAATCCTTCGTCGGCTGGAGTTTAGCTTAGGGGGATCCCCCATGGTAACGTTTTGTCTTTATGAAGTTAATGTATTGGATAATGTTTAAAATGTCTGGCATCTGCTTATTTCGTGTTGGTTGTTTGTTTTCGGTGTTCTTAGCATGAGGGTGGCGATGATACTCACGAGGCTGGCCCCAGTGGAGCAGGGGCCCCTGACACGGGTGGTTTTGAAGGAGATGATCCTCCTATCACGGACGCTTAGTGTTTTTGTAGTTTTTTTGGTTTCTGCTGTTTGACACAGGAATTGTAATTGAAAAATGTTGAACATAACAGGAACGATTGTAAAATGCGGCATGAATAAAATATTGTTTTGTTTTGTTTTTAGTTTTTTTTTTTGCACACATGACATGATACTAAAGTATTTTTGGGTTTGCTTTTTCATTTAAATGCAATGCACAGAAGTAATGGTAAACGATATGTAGGAGAACAAGATTTGCACTAGTTTAAGGCCATTTCGGGCCCTAATGTGTAGTTTAAGGCCATTTCGGGCCCCAGTGCAGCCGAATAATATGTCATGTAGTTGACTGACCATTTCTGATCGTGGCTAGTTTTATGTCATCGCGGACATGATAGTTTAACGTCTTTCCGGACAAGGTGTTGTAAAAAAAAAAATTTTGTTTTTGTTGTTTATTATTATTTCTTTGTTTGTTTTTGTTTTTTTTTGGGTTTTATCATAGTTTAACGTCATTTCGGACAAATTATAGTTTAACGTCGTTTCGGACTATTCGTAGTTTAGCGTCATTCCAGACGTTGTAGCTTTTCATTTTAGTTGTTTCTTGATTTTCTTCATTTTTTTATCAGGGAGTGTATCAACCGGTATAATTTTGTATTCTCCGTCTCCTTCGCTGATCACATTGAAGGGCAATTCAGTCCAGGAGACGTCCGTTAAAATGTTTTCGGTATCGCTATTTTTAGGTGCTTCGATGTCAGTTGTTGTTTCTATGTTATTTTTCTCATGAGGTGACGCGTGTACAACGTTAAACACAGGTATTTCGGCTTCAGGCTCCTGTCCTGTATTCGAAGGTTCACTGCCCGCCAGTTGCGTTTTGTTTGAGTCCTTTTGACCAGGCTTGTCGAGTTCAACCTCGGAGCCTCGGTCTTCGTCTGTGTGCGATGAAATGAGGGGAGAGGCTGCTTCCCCATGTATGACGATTTCACCACCCTCGTAGGGTAGGCGAATCTCCTGATGTATAGGGGAGGACACAGCTCTCAGTTGGGCTAGCTAGGGTCTTCCTAATATTAGGTTGAATCTTGGCATTTCATCGACGACAAGGAAGTCAGTGGATGTGGGGAACTGGTCTCCTGCTACGAAGTCTAGGGTTATCGTGCCTTTGACTAATACGTGCGACCCGCTGAAGAACTTTAAGCATGTGGTTGTCATAGGTTTGATTAGGTCGGTGAGCCCTAGTTGTTCAATGATAGGATATGGTACAATGTTGGTAGCTGCCCCATCATCTACATGTACCCTATGTATTTTGAATTGGTTTACATGTATAGTTATGAACATAGGGATTGTTGTTGCCTCGCCTGTCTTCTTGTCTACTTTGATGTTCTCATCATGGAAGCTCAAGGGCTTAGGAACGGCACCGTGAGATGGATACATCACGGCATGGATGGCCTGTTCGCTCGGAGGCAAGTTCTCGCTAACTGGGATTGATGTGAGCATGCATACTAGAGCCTCCCAATGAGTCTGGGATGTTAATACCAAGTCATACAAGCTTAACGAGGTGTTTTTCTGTTTTAGGGCTTGAGTAACTTGTGTCAGGGCCGTTGCAAAATCTCTACTGTCAGGGACGTTTTTATTAGCAGTGACTGGGTCCATTGGACCCAATAGTTTTATTTCGCGTTTTGGTGGTTTGTCGTTAGTGTTAGGACCTGCCATTTTATGCGGTTCTTGTGTTTCGGATGATTCACCATTGCTTTGCGTGTTCGGTCGATCGTTGGATGATGACATGGGCATGGAGTTAAGTGGAGTTGGTTTGGGTGGACCCATGGCTAGCCGTTGGCATTCCTTCTCCATGCACTCATGTGTAAGTCTATCTACTAGGCGTTCTCATGTGTTATGCAGAGGTGGAGTTGGCCTCGTAGCTTGAGATTGTCCTGGGACCTTTACAACGTATGAAGCTGGACGGGGTTGCGGGTGGGCAGTCGGATATGACTGGGCAGGAGTCTGTCCAAGGATCATGATGACGTATGGAGTTGGCCTTGGTGGAGGTTGGACCTCCATCGTTGCAACTGTGGGTGGTACTCGGACTACGAAAGGGGTAGGCTGAGCATGAGGGGTTGGTGTATCCGTGGGATTGACCGGAGGGATGCGCATCACGTATGGTTTTTGGTGCGTCGGGATGTTGGGGGAGGGCACGGTCGGGGGCACTCGAACTATGTATGGCCACTGCGGGCGTGGAACGATTGAGACGCAGGTGCGGACACAGCAGGAGGAATCTGAACCACGAACGGCTTGCCAAGTGTTTCCTGCTTATTTTCGGGGTAGATGGTGTTGATGCAGGGTGTGTCGGAATCGTCATCACAGTAGATTGCGTCAATTACGTACGCTGTCTCTTTAGTATTCAGGGGGTCTTTGTACACCCCCATGGTTTGATTTTGCGGATGGATGGGGTTAGCCCCGTCAAAATTGATTTTGCCATCATCGATCATCTGCTGGATATCCTGTTTCAGAGTGAAGCAGTAATCCGTTCTGTGCCCGTTGCGTTGATGGTAGTCGCAGAAGCGATCCATCCTAAATCCTTTGGGTACGAGCGGCTCATCCGGCGTTGCTAGGCTCGGGTTCTGTATGAGTTGGCAGAATCGTTCGTGCCTTTGGATGGCTGCAGGGGATAATTGCTTATGTTGCATCAACCCAGCCTTTAAGAGTTGGTCAAAGAGCTGGGACGGTTTCATCGGCAAAGGCGTGTACTGAGAGGGTTCCTTCCTCTCGAAATTACGTGCACGGTTCGTCGGGTTTTGTGATGATGACTCTAGGGTTGTTGTGGAAGTGGGCTTATAGTAGTTAGTGGTGGTTGCAGGCGGTCTTTGTTGATGTGTGGTGGTCTTTTTCTGGGTTCCCGCTAATGCCGCTATAGTTGTCTTGGCCTTCTCTTTGTCCTTTTTAGTATGTTGATTTTTGAAGGCCAACTATGCCGGGTCATGGCTGTTTTGAGCCGCTTCCTCTATATTTCTGATCTGTAAAAATGCCTGATTCACATCACGTGCATTGAGGTAATAAAGTTTGGACTTAAAGAAATCGTTGACAGCCCCCTTCAGAATTGTAAGCAAATAGGTTGGAGAGATTGGTTCATGCAACTCGTTGACAGCCGCACTCCATCTCTGAATAAATTTCTGCGCAGGTTCAAGCGGTGCTTGCTTGATCTGCATGAGGCTGTCCAGTGTGGCCTCGGGTTTCAAGTTGTACTTGAACCGGGTCACAAACTGGTGTAAAAGATCGTCTAAAGAGAAAATAGAGTTCCTAGGTAGGGCTCGGTACCAGTCGAGTGCTCTCCCTGTGAGAGACATGGGAAATACATGGAGGATGGAGTGGGGCCAAGCCTAGAGCAACGCGCATTCTAGCCGGAATGTTATAAGGTGTGTGTTGGGATCGGTCTCCCTGTTGTATTTGGTTAATGTGGGCAAGGGGACACCTTTGGGCAGGGTTAGAGGCGGGACAGAGGAGCTGATAGGGTCATCATTGTAGAAATCCACTACCTTTAACTCTCCCTCAGTGGCCGTTTTGAGACGTTTCACCTCTTCAGTAAGCTCTTGCATTATCCTTTTGGTGTCCGCCCAGTCTTGGGCGCTCGATGACTCGGCGGCTTGGGGTTGCGGTATACTGTAAAAGCTAGATTGTTGCGTGTTAGGCTGAAGGGCTGGCAGCTACGCGGGTGCTTGTGAAAAGGTTGCGACGGGCGGCGCTACAGGTGGCACGTGATAGGGAAAGGGTTGTTGTTGGTGTTGCTGCAGCTGGGGTTGTGCTTGGGGAACATTGATTGGTAGAACCGCGTGGGGTGGTGTATGGGGATGGGGAACTTGGTGCGACGGTGCTCCCCTTGCTGGCCATTGCCCCGCCACGTTATGGGCAGGGACTCCCTGTTGGGTCACAGCTGTTTGGGGAACCATATGTGCTTGGACGTGTGGTATGAAGTGGGCGAATGTGGATGCTGGAATCACGTGTGGCATCCCTATCACCCTTGGTGGAAGTGTTGCCCCCAGGTTATCGAAAGGTGGCGGCACTTATGAGGATGGGCCCGCAGCGGCAGTAGGGGTGACCACGAGTGGGAAGGTGTTGGGTTGGGGATCACTCGGAAGAGGGACATGGACTAATGTTGCTGTTTCTAGTGGTGGCTGTTGAGCCTAGACGAATCTAATGTGTTGCCAGGGCATGAGTTCCCCTGTGCCAAGATGGAAGATGGGGTTGACTTGTGCTTTAGGGCTTAAGATATGGTACGATTCTCCTTGCTTGGATTGAGCGGAAAACCCATCCTCATCCTCTGGTTGGGGCTCCAGTGCGAGCTGGTCCAACGAATTGTTCCGTTGAAGGAGGAGTTATGTGATGAGTTCCGAATAGTGTTCAGGAACGAGAATTATGTCGTACGGGGAAGGGATGAACTCTCGTACCCCCCTGTAATACAACTTGAACTACCTCTTCACCTCCAGTTCAGCTTGATCAACAACCAGGCCCGCTTGTATCTTAATACAGATAAAGTTATATTGATCCTAGGTGATGATGTTAGAGGCTGGGTCCCTCCCTTGCAGCCTTAAGGATCGGCAGGGACCCGCTGTGGGTTGCATTCCTGGGTGTTGTGCGATGGGCTGTTGGACAACTATGGTGTCCGTGGCGGTGGTCTGGACGGTGAGAGCGGTGTTGTTAACAAGGTTCATGATGCTATGTCACGAATAGGACTAAGTCTGGAAATGCGGATTTTTTCTGTAATGTGGCGTGTAGTGTATACGCTTCAAAGGGCAGCGTACGGTGTCAGCGTATACAGTGTGTCAGCGTATATAGCGTATACAGCATGTCAGCGTATACATCGTGTCAGTGTATACAGCGTATACAGCGTGTGAGCGTATACAGCGTATATGGCGTGTGGACGCTGGAAAGCATATAAGGCGCAGGATGGGTCAGCGTAAAGTGGGACGGCGTAAAATAAGAGCGTAAGACAAGGAGCTGTGTACAACGTAATAGAGGTGATCAGTGTAACACAAGAATGTAAAAAAAGTTGCAGCGTAAAGGACCACTTAGTGTAAAACTGGTGTTTAGCGTAAAACAGACAAATGTGACAAACTCAGCGTAAACACAAGCTCAGCGTAAAACAGGCTAGAGCGTAAAACAGAAAGCGCAAAGTAGGCGAGCATACAATGGGTTTCAACGTAAACAATTTGCGACGTAAAATTTACAGCGTAAATAGTGCACAGTGTACCGCCCGAAATCGTCGGTCCCCGGCTGGAAGGGAAAATAGAGACCGCGGGATCGCAGGACGAGCACAGATGACCCTACCTTCGCCTAAGGGCGTGCTGGACTGCACGAAGGTAGGGTACCTTGGGTGGTCCGCATGTGGATCAGACAAGGATTTCCCTGAGCGCAACCGAAGTGTTATACGCTGGGTTATGTGTAAACAGAGCGTAAACAGTGAAACAGACGCAGACAGAGCGTAAGTGTAAAGGGGCATAAACAACGTAAACAAATATAGGCCCAGCGTAAGCGTATACAGGCGTGAACATCATGAACAGTGTAAACAAGTGTAAAGAGCGTAAGCAAATGTAAACAGCGTAAGCATTGCGGGCGTATACGGACGCAAACGGAGTGTGAATGTAAACAGGTGTAAACGAAGCATGGGTCAAATTAACGTAAAACTGTAAAAGAACTTGCAATAAACGTAAACAATGGATTACAGAGTCAACATGTTGTGCACCGATCTAACGCAGTCGTGTAGGGACACAAGGCGGACGTAAAGCCCCGGTGGATGCAGGGATGCAGCTGGTTGGCACGGTAGGCAGAGCGCGGATTGTGCTCGGCATACAAAACTTCTAGCGTAAGCGTAAGCGTAAAGGGGTTTCTGGGATCTTGTTTGCAGCGTAATTGCTCTGGGTCTACTCTGGTAAATTTTTGCCGACCTCGAATTTATGGAAAACTGGGCTATTTATAGGGGTAGGGTTACCGGGAAAATCGAACTGGGAGACATGTGGCGTATAGACCGGGCGTTTACAATTTAGAAACATGGTATACGTTGGGCGTATACGCTACAACAAGCCGGCGTATACGCTGGTCGTGGACTTGGATGGATGCTGGCGTATACACCCCAGCGTATACACTGATGGATGCTGGACGTCGACTTGCTTCAAATCTTGCTTCCGTTGCACCTGCTGAGCATGCGTGTGAGGCGTGTATGCTGAGCGTCGGGCATAGACGCCAGGCGTAGACGCTGGGCGTAGACGTCGGCACAACACTTGGTTTAAAATTGGGCGTATACGCTGGGTGTATATGCTGCCACAACACTTAGTAAAAACCAGGTGTTTCGATTCTCAAAATTGCCCTGTGTGACTTCAAATGTAGCCAAAGTCATCTGTGGGTCACGGGGATCTGCTTCTTGTCAGACAAATGCTAAACTCAAAAATTTTTGTGGTGTTTCATTGGTCCCTCTTTGTTGACGCTTGGAGGAATCGACCCGAGAAGCGTCGACAAAGAAGCGCAAAACACCACAAGCAACTTGATGAAAGCTTTGTCCCTTGCCACTTGACCAGACATCATCGTACCATGTTCAGTGATGAATGGGATTGAAAGGGCGAGATTGGTAATTAGTAGGAGGGAAGGGATCGTGAGGATCAGTGACTGTCCAAGGGATCATGCTGGGGAAGTGGGATGTTCGGGGGTGCGGCATGCCGGTCCTTGTCGATAGCCATCTTTTGGTAGACTCGGAATTCAAGCATGTGATGTGCGTCCTTTGGCGCAACAGTGCTCTTGGTGATTTTTCAAGAGAACCGGTTGTCACTACCAAAGCCATGGGGTGATGTTTTGCATTCTTTGGAGGAATTACTCCCTTCTTTGGGGAACCTGTTAGCGAAGAGCCAAAGCCATGCGATAGGATGTTTCTTGACTGCTTTTGACATGAGTACGTATTTTCAAAACCGATACCTTCCCGCCTAGGGCTTATATGGGAAGTGCCAAGGGTCGCGTTTTTTTTTTTTTTGAAATTTGTCCTGGTATTCATGCGCGAATATTGTGTTTTGTGTGTTACGACTACTGTAACATTTCGCAGTGTGCAATAGTTTGGTAAACAGATAGTGGGTTTTCAGCGAATGGGAATGTGCGGGTTAACGGTTTGATTTAGTCTTGCCAGGTGGACGAATGGACATTGCCTCATCTTGCTGCCTATGATGAAACGCACTCTCGTACGAGAACTTCCGAGCGTCATCCTTCAAACACAACTCCAAAGAGACAAGAAAATCATGAGTGAATTAATGAGTTTAGATTTAAATAGCTGCAGGTGAACAAAAGTATTGGGGATGATTCTGAGCACTGAGTGCGAATGTCGACGATGTTGATGAGATTGTGTGTCGATGAGGGATGCAATGATTCTGATGAATGAATATGACTATGGGTGAAGGGTCAGAGACGAACGTGCCAGTTTACAGTCTTGACGGACCATCATGGGTTAGTTTTGTGTCGTAACCCATTGGACATTGCCCGTTTAGCGTCGTGGCAGACGGTACGTTGCCAGTTTCAAGTCTTAGCGGACCAAGCAGAGGCAAGCTAGTTTATAGTCTTAGCGAACTCTGATGGTTCTGACGGTGACATTTTACTGTCATGCCAGGATGATGCTAGTTTATCGTCATTGCGGACACTGTGGAGTATCATTTTATTGTCATAATACCAAGACAATGGTGGCGTCAGTTTTAAGTCGTAACCCAAGACTGTTCTGTGGTATCAGTTTATAGTCATGATTCCAGGACACATCTGTGGTATCAGTTTATAGTCATGATTCTAGGACTCGCACGTACCTGAGCTTGAATTTATGTATAAAACGGTTTCAGGAACAAGTGATTGGTTGGATTTGCAAATTCTTTTCCATCCATGTCAGCTAGCTTGAAAGCTCCGTTGTCGAATGCTTTGATGACTAGATAAGGCCCTTCCCAGTTGACTGAGAATTTGTCTGGGTGTTCACGAACAGATTTAAGCACAAGGTCTCCTTCTTTGATGGGGCGCTTATGAACGTCATGTCGATGTCGTTTCCATTGTCGTTTTTGGTACCATTCGATTTGATCGAGTGCGCGTACGCGCTCCTCCTCCACTGAGTCCAGGTCAATGATGCGTAAATCATTGTTTTGCTCGTCGTCGAGGAGTCTGGAAAGCGTGATCCTTAGAGATGGTACCTGTAATTCCAAAGGTAAAACAGCTTCTGAACCGTAAACAAGACTGTACAGAGTTTTACCTGTCGAAGTCCGATGTGTGGTACGGTATGCCCACAATGCATACACCAGTTTTGCGTGCCATCTTCGTTTACTTTGGGCAAGCATCTTTTTAAGTATTGTGATGATTGTCTTATTTGTTGCTTCTGCCTGCCCATTGCCCTGAGGATATTAAGGGGATGAAAACGAATGTTTGATCCCTAGACTATCACAAAATGTTTTGGTCTCGGCACTGCTAAATTGTGGCCCATTGTCAGTGATGATTGTCATGGGAATGCCAAAACGGGTCACAATGTTTTCGAGGATGAAGTGGCACACGTGTTTAGAAATAGTTTTTCGAAGGGGCGCAGCTTCTACCCATTTCGTGAAATATTCAGTTGCTGTTATGATAAAACCATGCCCGGCAGAAGATGTGGGTGTTATCGGGCCTATAAGGTCCAATCCCCACTTCTGGAAGGGCCATGTAATTTGTGTCGTGTGCAACTCATTTGGTGGGACATGGATTAAATTACTGTGTTTTTGACACGTACTACATGTTTTGACCTTGGACAGATAGTCGTACTCCATGTGTGGCCAATAGTAGCCTAAGCATCTTATTTTGGTTGCCATTGCCTTTGGTGCAATGTGTCCCCCACATATTCCATCGTGCACTTGTTCAACAATTGTTTGGGCTTCGGCACTATTGACGCATGTCAACAGTATGCCTTCGTAAGATCGGCAATACAATGTATCTCCTATTAGTATGTATTGTCTAGAGCGTTTGCGTACTGCATCCTTTTGTGTGTTTGTTAAATGTTGTGGCGTTTCGCCGCGCAGAAGGTATTCTTTTACGTCATCGTACCATTCATTGGCATGTGTTGTACTAGCAAATGCGATTGGCAACATGTCGAGGGTATTGGTTATGGGCTCGGCACAACTGGTTACGGAGCTTGGTAATGCGTGAAACATGTCAGGAGATATGTTTAAGGCCAAGGTTGCTAATGCGTCTGCGACGATGTTGTCATTCCTGGATACGTGTTGGACATCGACGCTTTTGAATCGTTTAAGTAGGTGTTTAGCCAAATCACAGTATGGTTGTAAGTGTGGCGCTTTACATGTATAGACGTCTGTGACTTGGTTTACGACTAGTTATGAGTCCCCTCTGACTACAAGCCATGTAATGTCGGAAGCTAGTGCGGCCACAAGACCTCTAAGGAGGCCTTCATACTCTGCTATGTTATTAGTACAATGAAAATTGAAGCGGTAAGCAAAAGGTTTAATTTCCCCAGATGGGTATGTGATTACAGCAGCAGCACTTCCTCCTCGAGAGGTGGATGCTCCATCGAAGTTTAGAATGGCATCATAGTTATCTGGCACCGTATCTATTGCATTTACATTTTCGTCTGGGAATTCGGGTTCTATTGTACCTGGATCTTGTGTTGGTGACGTGGTCATTTGATTTGCTACGGCTTGGCCTTTTACTGACGATTGTGCCACGTAGTGCAGGTCAAACTCAGCTATGATTACCTTCCAACGGGCTATCCTGCTTGATTCATAGATGTTTCCAGTTATAGCTCTAAGTACATTATCTTTGCAAATTATGTTAACTTGATTTTGGAAAAGATAATGTCGCCATTTCTTTAAAGAGAAAACTAAAGTTAGAAATGACTTCTCTACGTCGTTGTATCTTTTTTCATGGGCAACTAATGCATGGCTCAAGTAATATACAAGGACTTCAGTCCTGTCATCTTGTTTCTGGCACAACATGGATGCGATTGATGATTCTGATGTGGCCAGGTAGATGTAAAACGGCTTGTCGTTTTTGGGTGGGTACACAGTGGGTAGCCGAGTGAGTGTCGTTTTAACGTTGTCAAATGCTTCTTGGCACTGCGGGGTCCATTCAAAATGGACATTTTTGCGTAGTAGGTGGTTCATAGGTGTGAGTTTTCCCGTCAAATTTTCTATGAACCTCCTGATGAACTGTAATCGACCTTGTAGCCCTCGAAGTTCGGTTAGATTGCTAGGTGGTTTCAGGTTTGTAATGGCCTTAATCATATCGGGGTCTACCCGTATCCCTGCCTCTGAGGCTACGAATCCAAGCATTTTACCTGTTTTGACGCCGAAGACGCATTTCTTTGGGTTAAGCCTTAGTTCGTATTTTAGACAACGTTTTAACACTAAGTCAAGATCCTGTACATGTTGTTCTGACGATTTTGATTTAACCACTATGTCATCTACATAATCATTGAGCGAGTGTAAGATGTAATCGCTGAAAATATATGTCATCGCCCTTTGATATGTGGCCCCAGCGTTCTTGAGACCAAAAGGCATCATTGTGTAACAAAAGGTTCCCCAAGGTGTCATGAAAGTGGTTCGGAGCTGGTGTTCTGGATTAATACGTATCTGGTTATATCCCGAGAACCCATCCATAAAGGATAACAGGGCGTGCCCAGCGGTTGAGTCAACTAGTTGATCAATGCTAGGTAAGGGGAAGTCATCCTTTATGGTTGCTACGTTAAGGTCCCGGAAGTCAATGCACAGGCGGATACTTCCGTTCTTCTTTGGGACTATAACCATGTTTGATACCCATTCGGCGTAATCAACAGCCCTAATGAAACCAGCTTGGTAGAGCTTGGTAATCTCACTACGAACTGCTAATGCCACCTCGGGTTTGACCTTTCGTGCTTTCTGTTTTACTGGCCTTAGTTTTGGATCAAGGATGATGTTGTGCTGGACGATACGAGGGTCTAATCCGGGCATGTCTGTATAGGACCACGCAAATGCTTTCATATTGTCCCTAAGTACGTTTTCGATATCTTTAGCTAGACGTGGTTCTAGTAACGCACTTAATTTTAGAATTTTAATTTCCCCATCGGGCATGGTGATGGGAGTTTCGGTTAGAGGATCTTCAGTAATGTTTTCGGCTTCAATGTCGAGGGACTTTGTCATTCCCTCATATTCGTCAACCATTTGCTGTGTCGAAGCTATTGTTGCGTCGTTTGCTGATGAGCTCGCATAGACGAGATTCACATCGATATTCCTTTCAACTACACCGTATGGTCCATCAATGACCAATGGCTTGGTTAAGCGCTTGCAATCCATTAGGCAAGTTCCTGTCAATAAATGGAGAGCCTGGTAAGATAGCGGAGGTCGTTTTAGGTCTTTTGGCAATCTTTAGTGTGCATGTATGAAAATGGATTAACGTGA
>MNCI01014373.1:489397-519788 GCA_015680685.1 Gnetum montanum
TCGTATTAAGGGCGTTAAAGTAATTTTTGAATTATCACCTCAATTTTTTGCGGATTTGTTTGGCATGCCTACAAGTGGTGTAAAAATCATTATAGACAGGATGCATAAAGAAATTGACATGATCCGCGATTTAGAGGATTGGTTAGGGGTGACGAAGGGTGCCAAAGGATTCCCAATGCAGGGAAGAACGAAGGTTGAGGAAGTCAATGAGCTTTACCCCCTATTTAGAGCGTATTTGTTTCCGAAGACTCTATCGCAAGTCAAGAGTCTCGGGGTTGAAGCAGTGCGAGTCATGCGCACTGTTCTAGAGGCTGGCGTGCGCTGCAACTGGGCCGAATTTTTATTATCAGGAATGACCAAAGAGATAGAGCGGCTGCGTTCGAACATAGAGGCGTAGTCCCATTTTACCTTCGCTTTCTTTGCCAGCTATATTCGTCGCTTGGCCGAATTTTTGGTGGTTCGTGGGGAAAACAAATTTGTTTTGTGTGATAGGAACCAGTTATCTCGCCCCTGGGTGAACCACTTATTCGACATAGCCAAGTCCCAAGATGCCCCCGAGGGGATTGATGAATCCCTTACGATCACCACAGGTGGATCGTCTGGCCGCTCGCTTCACACATGCGACAGTATAGGGTTGGAACCTAATGAAATACCCTATACTGCAAAGAAGGCAGAGCGAGTGGTCAAGGAAACAATAGGCAAAGCGAAATCCAAGTTGGGGAAGCGTGACAGCACGACTGAGGGGACTAGTGAGATTGAGCAGCCCAGAGTAAAGCGGATTTGATTTAAAATTCCTGGTAAACTTCTTATTTTTATTTCACTTGTCTTACAAATAGTTTTAACGGTTACTAGTTGTATGCAACTGACTTCATTTGTTTTGTATTGAGCAGTCAAGAGACACGATTTGCGGACTATACCAGAGGATGAGGAGTTAATCGACCCGGCGGGAGAAACTGAATTGCTGGGGGAAGGAACTAGAGGTACCGAACCCCTAGATGATCAAGTGGAGACTGCAGAAATGTTAAGCAGTTTTCTTAAAGGGGACCTTGAGCTTGGAGACCCTCCGACGCAGGAGGAGACCAGAGGGAACGGTATGTCTCTTTACTTAGTTGTGTAGCCTAATATATTCATGGATTACCTTATTGTGAATTTTTTGTTTGACTCAAAGGAGAGTGAGACCATCCCAGAGATAGAGTCAGAGATCCCCCCCGAAGTGCCTCCAAAGGTTAGCGCCTCACGCACTGATGGACCTTTTACTTGGATAGAAATGCCAAGTAAAAGGAATTTCATAGCTGGGGTGGCCGAAGAGGTTGTCGAGCGGATCGAAGGGATCAATCCTGACATAGGTATGGATGCATCCAAAGATTTTTACTATGTTAGAGTTTGATGCTCAATTCTGTTTGTTCTAACGTTTGTATTTTCCCTATGGACAGGTGCCCAACTGAGGTGGGATCCATCCGAACCTGTCAATATGGAGAGTTTGCCTACACTTTCCCCAGAAGTTGAACAAGTGCCCAGACCTATTTACGAAGAGGTAGCAGAGGGCTTCATTCACAATGCCAAAGCGGTATGGACGTGTAGGCGATCCATTGAACAATTGTGGCTCCAAATTCAGGCGAAAGAGAAGGAGAATTCTGAATTGTCAACGGAACGTGACGATCTGAAGGCCCGATATGAGTTCGTCGTAGCTAAATTAAGCAATGATCGCTCTTGGCGGACCTTCGAGGTCACGTATACAAGGTATTGGAACCTACTCAATTGCCATGCGGGGCTGATACGGAGACTAGGGGAGCGCAGGGCCCAAATTGATTTGCTGAACACCAAATGCCAAGATTGGAAGGCTTTCGCCTCCAAAGTACGCAAATGGGGGCAAGACGAGAAGAACCACAAGCACCAGTACAAGAAGTTGCTAAAAGAAGTGTCTATTGAGAAGCGACAGTTAGAAATGTTTGTGGAGGATCTTGGTCTGCGCTCTGCCTTTGACACATTCGCCCAAAACACAATTGTAGAGATGGAATCTCCTAAACGGTGGATAACGACAGCCTCTGGGGAGGTGTCGGTGGGAGAATTCCCTTTGAAACGTCCCACCTGGTCGGATGTTGACAAGGGAAAGGCTTTGGCAGATATTGATTTGGGTCTCGATGGGACAGACTAGGCAAGTTTTTCTGAAGAGGAAATCCTGCGGCGACTTGAATTCGGCTTGGGGGGACCTCCTATGGTAAGCGTTTTGTCTTTTTGGAGTTAATTGATTGACTAATGTTTGAAATTTTGACATTCGCTCATTTTTTGTGTTGATTATTTCGTCTTTGGTCTTTTCAGGATGAAGGTGGGGATGAGACTGGAGAAGCTGGCCCCAGTGGAGCAGGGGCCTCTGATGCTGGTGGGTCCAAGGAGGACGATCCTCATGCCCCAGATGTTTAGCATATTAGCATTTTTCATTTTTTGATTCAAACTTATACTGAAACTGTAACTTGAAAATTATGAAATGAACAGAGACGGTTGATTGTATGTAATAACATATATATATATATATATTTGTTGTTGATTTTGGGTTTAACATGCCATAGAAATGTAAAATATTTTGGTTTGTTTTCTGTTTTAAGTGTAATACAAGAAGCGATTATAAAAGTAGAACGAAAAGCAAGTACTAGTTTATGGCCATTTCGGGCCCCATGCGTAGTTTATGGCCATTTCGGCCCCATGCGTAGTTTATGGCCATTTCCAGCCCCATGCGTAATCGAGGGATGTTTTGGAGGACGCGGATAGATTTCTCGGCTAACCGATCATTGCTGATCATGGCTAGTTTTATGTCATTGCGGACATGATAGTTTAGTGTCATTTCGGACCGGGAGTGGCATTTAGTTGTTTTTCCTGTTTTATCGTAGTTTAGTGTCGTTTCGGACTTGTTATATTTTAACGTCATTTCGGACATTTTGTATTTTAACGTCATTTCGGACTAAGAGTGGTAGTATCATTTCAGTAATTTTTTGATTTTTTTCGTTTTAATGTTAGACGATGTTTCAATAGGTATGATCCGGTATTCAGCGTCTCCTTCGCTGATTATGTTAAAAGGTAATTCAGCCCATGGGACTTCTGATGGAATGTCTTTTGTGTTAGCGTTTTCAGACATTCCAGTGTCCGTAGAGAGCTCTATATTAGCTTCTACTTGAGGAAGTACAGGCGTTTCTGTTTGAGGAGGCCCTTGTTCCATGTCGAAAGATTTACTGCTTATCGATGGTTGTGGATTCTCATTATTTTCGCTAGGTTTTTCAAGTTCGACTTTCGAGCCTTGGTCCATGTCCATATGCGATGAGATAATAGGAGTAGCTGCCTCACCGTGTATGACGATTTCTCCGCCTTCATAAGGCAGGTGAATTTCCTGATGTACGGGGAAAGAGACAGCTCTTAGTTGGGCTAGCCAAGGTCTTCCCAAGATTAGGTTGAACCCTGGCATCTCATCCACTACTAGGAAATCAGCAGACGTTGGGAATTGATCTCCCGCTATGAAGTTTAAGGCTATTGTACCTTTCACTATTACGCGTGACCCACTGAATGACCTTAAACATGTAGTCGTGGTTGGTTTGAGTACTTCAGTAAGTCCTAGTTGTTCAATGATATGGTACGGCACAATGTTTGTTGCAGCTCCATCATCTACATGGACCCTATGGATTTTAAACTGATTTATACAGATTGTTATAAACATGGGGGCTGTTGTTATCTCCCCTATTTTTTTATCCACCTTGATGTTGTCATCATGAAAACTTAGAAGCTTAGGAGTAGTGCCGCGAGGTGAGAACATCACCGCATGGATGGAAGGTTCGTTAGGGGGTAAGTCCTCGCTTACCGGGATTGACGTTAACATGCGTACTAGAGCTTCCCGATGTGTTTGAGATGTTAGGACTAAATCATACAAGCTCAATGAAGTGTTCTTTTTTTTTAATGCTTGAGTGACTTGTGTCAAGGCGGCTACGAAGTTTTCACTGTTGGGGGTGTTTCTATCGGTGCTGACTGGGTCCATCGGACCCAATAGTTTTATCTCTCATTTTGTTGGCTTTTCAGTTTTCGGAGCTGTCGTTTTAGATGATTCATGTCTTTCAGATGACTCACCTTCATTGCCTGTGCCCGGCTAATCATTAGATGATGTCATGGGTACAGAGTTTAGGGGAGTGGGCTTAGGTGCCCCTAGAGTTAGCCGTTGGCGCTCTTTCTCCAAACGTTCTCGCGTAAGCCTATCTGCCAGGCGTTCTCGTGTGTCACGCGGAGGTAGAGTTGACCTCGGAGTCTGGGATTGCCTAGGAACCTTTACGACGTAGGGAGCTGGACGGGGCTGTGCGTACGATTGGGCAGGAGTTTACGCAGGTAGCCTGACGACGTACGAGGTTGGTCTTGGCGGAGGGTGAGCCTCTGTCGTTGCAACGGCAGGTGATACTCGGACCACGAAAGGGGTAGGCCGAGCGTAAGGAATTGGTGTACCTGCAAGGTCAGCCTGAAGGATGCGCACTACGTATGGTTGTTGGCGTGTCATGACGTTAGAGGTAGGCATGGTGGAGGGCACTCGGATTACGAATGGCCGCTGCGGGTTGTGAGGTGATTGAGGTGCAGAGTTAGCGGGGGGAATCTGAACCACGAATGGTTTGTTAGATGTTCGTTGTTTGTTTTCGGGGTAGACGGTGTTGATGTGGGGTGCGCTGGAGTCATCATCACAATAGATTGAGGTAATTACGTACGGTGTCTCTTTAGAGTTCAGGGGGTCTTTATACACCCCCATGGTCTGGTTTTGGGGTTGGACGGGGTTAGCCCCGTCGAAGATGATCTTGTCATCATCAATCATCCTCTGGATGTCCTGCTTCAGGGTGAAGCAGTAATCCGTTCCATGTCCGTTGCGTTGGTGATAGTCGCAGAAGCGATCCATCCTGAATCCTTTGGGCACGGGCGGCTCATCCGATGTTGCCAAGCTTGGGTTCTGTACGAGTTGACAGAACCGGTCATATCTTTGGATAGCCGCTGGGGACAATTTCTTATGTTGCATCAATCCAGCCTTTAAAAGTTGATCAAAGAGCTGGGGTGGCTTCATCGGTAAAGGCGTGTACTGAGAGGGTTCCTTCCTCTCGAAGTTACGAGTACGGTTCGTCGAGTTTTGTGATGACGATTCCGGGGCTGTTGTGGGAGCGGGCTGATAGTAGTTAGTGGGGGCAACAGGTGGTTTGTATTGATGCGTAGTGTTTGTTTGCTATGCCCCCGCTATCACTGCTACAGTTGCCTTGGCCTTTTCTTTGTCTTTCTTAGTGTGTTGGTTTCTAAAAGTTTGGTACGCAGGGTCGTTGCTGTTTTGAGCAGCCTCCTCTATGTTTTTGATTTGTTCAAATGCTTGGTTCAGATTGTGCGCATTGAGGTAATACAGTTTGGACTTGAAGAAGTCATTGACAGCCCCTTTCAGTATCGTGAGCAGATAGGTTTGAGAGATTGGGTCGTGCAACTCGTTAAGAGCTGCGCTCCATCTCTGAATGAATTTCTGCACTGGCTCGAGTGGTGCCTGCTTGATCTTCATGAGGCTGTCTAGTGTCGCTTCGGGTTTCAGGTTATACTTGAACCTGGTCACGAACTGGTGTAGAAGATCGTCTAGGGAAAGGATGGAATTCCTGGGCAAGGCCCGGTACCAGTCAAGTGCCCTTCCTGCGAGGGACATGGGGAATACTCGTAGTATTGAGTGGGGCCATGCCTGGAGGAGTGCGCACTCTAATCTGAACATGATGAGGTGGGTGTTGGGGTCTGTCTCCCAGTTATACTTAGTCAGCGTTGGGAGGGGGACACCCTTGGGCAAAGTCAATGGCGGGACAGAGGAGCTAATAGGGTCATCATTGTAGAAATCTACTACTCTCAGCTCTCCATCAGCGATGGTTTTGAGGCGTTTTACCTCATCTATCAATTCTTGCATCAATTTTTTAGCGTCCGCCCAATCTTGGGCGCTCGGTGAAGCTAGAGGCTGGGGGTGCGAGGCCGCATACCAGCTAGATTACTGGGTTGCGGGTTGAAAAGCTGAAGGCTGGGTGATCGGCGGTTGTGCCTGTGGGTAGTTAACGGTGGGCGGTGCTAAGGCTGAGATGTTAAGAGGAAGATATTGTGGTTGTTGTTGTTGCTGTAGCTGAGGCTGTGCTTGAGGAGCAGTGATCGGGGGGATCGCGTGGGGCGAGATGTGATGGTGAGGAATTTGATACGATGGCGCCCCCCTTGCTGGCCATTGTCCCACTACGTTGTATGTGGGGACTCCTTGTTGGGTTGGGGCTGCTTGTGGAGCTACATGTGTCTGGATATGGGGTATAAAGTGAGCTGATGTAGACGCGGGGATCACATGCGGCATCCCGATCATGCGAGGTGGGAACGTTGGACCCATGCCATCATGAGGAGGCGGTGCTTGTGAGATGCGCCCGCAGCTGCATTAGGGGCGACTATTAGAGGGAAGGTGTGAGGTTGAGGATCGCTCAGGAGCGGAATATGCCCGAGCGCTGGTGTTTCCGGTGGTGGCATCTGAACTTGGGCGAGTCTAGCGTGTTGTACGGACAGGGCTTCCCCTGTTCCAGGATGGAAGATGGGGTTCATCTGTGCTTGGGGGCTCAAGGTGTGGTATGAGTCTCCCTGCTCAGATTGGGCAGCGAACTTGTCTTCTTCCTCTGGCTGAGGCCCTAACGCGGGTTGGTCCAATGACTGGCTCCTGTGTAGAAGGAGCTGAGTAAAAAGCTCCGAGAATTATTCTGGAACGGGGATTACGTCATATGGGGAAAGGATGAATTCGTGTCCCCCCCTGTAAAAGAGTTCGAATTGTCTCTTTACTTCGATTTCAACCCGATCTACCTCCAGGCCGGCTTGCATCTTAATGCAGGTGAAGTTATACTCGTCTTGGATTATAACGTTAGCGGCAGGGTCTCTCCCTTGCAACCTCAACGACCGACAGGGCCCCATTGTGGATTGCCCTCCCAAATGTTGTGTGATAGATTGCTGGGCAGCTGTTGTGTCTGAGATGTTAATGTTCTGGGTAGTAGCGGCGGTGATGTTTATGGGATTCATGATGATAGACGGTTTGAGTGTGCGAGATTGATGTACTGGATAACATAGTGTATGCGACTGGCGTAGATGAATCTACAGGGTAAGTATGCAGCGTAAACGCTGGCGTAAGTATGCAGCGTAAACGTCGGCGTAAGTGTGCAGCGTAAACGCTGGCGTAAGTGTGTAGTGTATACGCTAGGGTTTATGTGCAGCGTATACGCTGAAGAATCGAAAGCGTAGATGCTGAGAGTCGAGGGTTTAAACAGGGCAGCGAAAACGCTGATGAGCGTAGATGCTGAGGAGCGTGCAATCAAACTGTTTAAGCGGAGGCCCTCCTTCTAGCGCCAGTTTCTGTACTGCCTGAAATCGTCGGTCCCCGACTGGAAGGGGAAACAGAGACCGCGGGATCGCAAGACGAGCACAGATGACCCTACCTTCGCCTGAGGGCGTGCTGGAATGCACGAAGGTAGGGTACCTTGGGTGGTCCGCACGCGGATCAGACAAGGATTTCCCCGAGCGCCACCGAAGTGTTATACGCTGGGTTATGTGTAAACGGAGCGTAAACAGTGAAACAGACGCAGACAGAGCGTAAGCGTAAAGGGGCGTAAACAGCGTAAACAAATATAGGCCCAGCGTAAGCGTATACAGGCGTGAACAATGTGAACAGCGTAAACAAGTGTAAAGAGCGTAAGCAAATGTAAACAGCATAAGCAGTGCGGGCGTATACGGACGCAAACGGAGCGTGAACGTAAACAGGTGTAAACGAAGCGTGGGCCAAATTAACGTAAAACTGTAAAAGAACTTGCAATAAACGTAAATAGTGGATTATAGAGTCAAAATGTTGTGCATCGGTCTAACGCAGTCGTGTAGGGACACAAGGCAGACGTAAAGCCCCGGTGGATGCAGGGATGCAGCTGGTTGGAACGGTAGGCGGAGCACGGATTGTGCTCGGTGTACAGAACTTTCAGCGTAAGCGTAAGCGTAAAGGGGTTTCTGGGCACTTGTTTGCAGCGTAATTGCTCTAGGTCTGCTCTGGTAAATTTTTGCCGACCTCGAATTTACGAAAAACTGGGCTATTTATAGGGGTAGGGTTACCGGGAAAATCGGACTGGGAGACACGTGGCGTATAGACCGGGCATTTACAATTTAGAAACATGGTATACGCTGGGCGTATACGCTACAACAGGCCGGCGTATATGCCTATACGCCGGGCGTATACGCCGGTCGTGGACTTGGATGGATGCTGGCGTATACGCTGAGGCGTATACGCTGATGGATGCTAGACGTTGACTTGCTTCAATTCTTGCTCCCATTGCACCTGCTGAGCATGCGTGTGAGGCGTGTATGTTGAGCATCGGGCGTAGACGCCGGCACAACACTTGGTTTAAAACCGGGCATATACGCTGGGTGTATACACTGGCACAACACTTAGTAAAAACCAGGTGTTTCGATTCTCAAAATTTCCCTGTGTGTCTTAAAATGTAGCCAAAGTCATCTGTGGGTCACGGGGATCTGCTTCTTGTCAGACAAATGCTAAACTCAAAAATTTTTGTGGTGTTTCACACAGTATGAAATGGGCTCAGCGTAAAAGTCGACTCCGGCGTAAAGACAGGGACGTAAAACAGGTTGCAGCGTTAACAATAGAGTGTAAAACAACTAAACATAAAACAAAAATGTAGAATAGGTTTTTAAGAACGTAAACGCTGTGCAGCGTATACGTTGACAATCGCGGGTTGGGTTTTCGCATCGGACAGCGTAAACGCTAGGGAAGTTGGGGCAGCGTACAGCTAGCGGCGTAGACGCTTAACAACTTATACGTTGGGAGTTGCGGGTAATTTTTAAGGAGGCCCTCCTTCTAGCGCCAATTTCTGTACCGAATGAAATTGTCGGTCTCCGGCTGGAAAGGAAAACAGAGGCCGTGGGATCGCGGGACGAGTACAGAAGATCCTGCCTTCACCTGAGGGCGAGCTGGAATGCAACGGAGGCAGAGTACCTTCGGTGGTCTGCACGCGGATCAGACAAGGATTTCCCCGCGCGTACGCAAAATGCTATACGCTGTGTTATACGTAAACGGCGTGCAGGCGTAAATAGCGAAAACAGCGTAAAACGTAAACAGATGCAAATGAAGCATGAGCAAGGCATGGGCCAAATTAACATAAAACTGTAAAAGAACTTGCAGCAAATGAAACAATGGAATTACAGAGTCAGAGTAGAGTGCACCAGTCTAACGCAGTTGTGGGAACACAAGGCGGACGAAAAGCCCTGGCGTACATAGAGGTGACTCGGCCGGTTTGCAGGGCGAGCGGAGCGTAAGAGACTAGATCCGCAGCGTGCAGGGCTTCCCAGCATAAGAAGGTTTTTTGCTCTTTTTCACAGCGTAAATGTTCTCTAGTATGCTCTGGAATTCTGCTAACCGTCTGGATGAAGTGGAAAAGTCGGGGTTTTATACAGGTTGTTACGCTAGACTCGAGATGGAAGACATGTGGCGCGTTGACCGGGTGCATACACTTTACAAATATACAAAATGTTACAACTACTGGGCGTATACGCTGAAAATGCCGGGCGTGAACTAGGTGGAGGTGCTGAGCACTGGGCGTATATGCTGGGCGTATACGCTGGTGAATATTGGGCGTACACGCCGGGCGTATACTGTATACACTAGGGCGTATACACTGGTGGATGCTGGGCGTACACGCCGGTTGCATACGCCGAAAGATGCCACTTGCTTCAATCCTTGCTCTTCAGTGTTATCTTCATGCTGTCATTGGAGATCCTGTCGTCGAGCGTGTGCATCTGCAGTGCCTGGGCNAGCTGATCAAGAAAGTTGTTCAATCATATGCATGGAACCAACTAAGGGTTTGACTTGCACTTACATTGATAGCATAAACGCATTAGAGCAAGTCCATCGCTAACTTCCAAGTCTTAGCCTTGAAAATATCAACTGGGAGAAGTTGGAAATCCCTGAGAAATTTAAGCAAGAGCCCTTCGAGCTGAAACCATTGCCCACCAGTATGGAATACACGTTCCTTAAAAATGAAAAACTGGTAATTATCAACGCTAAGCTTGCTCCTTAACAAAAAGAAAGACTATTGAACGTGATAAATAAATGGTTGAAAGCCTTCGCTTGGTCATATCCTGAATTAATTGGAATAGATCCTAGGATATGCCAACATAGGATTTACACTGATCCCTCCATGAAGCCTCAAAGACAATCGCAAAGGCAATTGAACCGAAAGCTGAAGTAAGTAGTTGAGGAAGAAATCAAACAGCTTCTCAAGGCTAGGTTCATATACCCCATTACTGATAGCGAATGGGTTAGCCCCTTAGTTATTGTGCCTAAAAGGCTAGGCAAATGGAGGATGTGCATAGATTTCAGGATACTAAATATGGCAACATTCAAAGATCACTTTCCATCACCATTTGCTGACCAAGTCTTAGACACCATCACAAGCCATCGCTATTACAGTTTTCTGGATGGATATAATGGATATAACCAAATACAAATAGCCCCAAAAGACCAAGCCAAGACTATGTTCACCAGTCCTTGGGAAACGTTTACATACAAATAGATGTCGTTTGGCCTATGAAATGCCCCTACAACATTTCAACAACTAGTTCTAAGCATATTCCAATAACAGATAGGGAATGGTATGGAGGTCTTTATGGATGACTTCTCCACTTATGAAGCAAACTTTGATCAAGCCTTGGACTGGTTAGAGCAAGTGTTAAAAAGGTGTGTAGAAACCAATTTGAGGCTCAATTGGCAGAAAAGCCATTTGATGGTCTAAGAAGGTGTAGTACTAGGGCACAAAATCTCACACATAGGGATAGAGGTAGGCCCCGAGAAAATCACAGTTATCCAAGGAATTACTCATCAACCAGAAACTGTCAAAGATATTTGGTCATTCCTTGGACACACTGGCTACTATAGGAGATTTATTGAGAACTTTTCAAAGGTTTCTAAACCATTGGTGGAATTAACAAAAAAGGATGTACCTTTTCAATGGATCAAGGAATGCGAATTACCTTTCCAAACTTTAAAACAGAAGCTTGTAAAAACACCCATTCTACAAGCTCTTAACTAGTCCAAACCATTCCATATCATAACTGACATATCCAACTATGCCTTAGGAGCCGTACTTACACAATTAGATGATCAAAAATGTCCTTATTACATCCACTGTGCAAGTAGAATTATTGTTGGTGCACAACTTAACTATACTACCACAGAGAAATAATTAATGGTTGTAGTGTTTGCACTAGAAAAATTTAGGCACTATGTCTTGGGCTATAAGGTATTCATACACACGGATCATAGTGTAATAAGGTTCCTAATGAATAAGCCAATGGTAAGCCCTCACATCATACCAGGGCTTGTAATCTTACAAGATTTCAATCTTACAATGATCGATCGTAAAGGCACCAAGAACATAGTTGCCGATCATTTATCTCAGTTGTGATGGGACAACAAAGAGAATGAGTATCCAATTTCTGATTATTTCCTAGATGAACTCCTCTTTGCAGGTGTAGTAAATAATTAATCACCTATGGAGACAAACTAGTACAGTAGCATTCTTCCCTATCTCCTCACTCAACAAATACCACAAGAGTTAAACCTTAAGAAGAAACAACAGTTTCTTCACCGAGCCAAGTACTTTATGGAGATTAATTGGAAACTTTACAAAGTGTGTCCCGATGGCTTGGTTCAATGTTGTGTTCCCAATATAGATCAACTATGAGTTCTCCAAGATGCTCATGAGGGTTCTTGTGGGGGTCATTATGCTAGGAGATGAACAACAATTAAGATCCTACTTGTAGGATACTATTAGCCTACATTGTTTCAGGATGTCCATCGTCTTATACAATCTTGTGAGTGCTGTCAACATGATGGGGGAATGACTACTAGAATGGAGGGTCTACAATAATGGATTTAACCTTAAGAACCCTTCAACATTTGGGGAATTGATTTCATGAGGCCAATTACATCAATGTCCAACGGAAAAGCTTATATTATTGTTGTTGTTGATTACCTTACAAAATGGGCAAAAGTAGTTGTTGTTAAGGATTGTACATCATCTATAGCTACACAATTTGTTCAACAACAAATCATAAACAGGTTTGGTGTGCCTCATGCACTTATTTCAAACAATGATACACACTTCACATGTGCAACTTTTTGAACATTAATCCAACACTTAGGGGTTGAGCACAAACTGACAACACCATACCACCCCCAAGTGAACGGTCAAGCCAAAGTCACCAACAAGAAGATTATGAAGATATTGATAAGAACTATTAGCAAGTTTAGGCGAGACTAGAGCACTAAACTAAATGATGCTCTTTGGGCATACCGCTTGACATGGAAACTTCCTACAGACTACTTTCCCTATCAATTAGTGTATGGTAAATTACCAACACTTCCCATTCAAACTGAGCTCCATATAATATCCATGGCATGTGACCTCAACCTTGATCTTGATCTAGCACAGAAATAACGGTTAGTAACCCTTAACTTGCTAGATGAAAACTGACTAGCTACCCTGTCATCTAAGGAATTGCACAAGGCATTCAATAAACAATGTCATGACCTAAGAATTCGGAAAGTTAAATATCAACCAAGAGATAAGGTTCGCTACTGGAACCCCACCCATGTGCCACAATGTACTAAATTTCAAACACTATGGGAAGGACCCTATATTATTTATGCAACTGTTCCTTCAGGGGCCATGACAATATACAAACCTAAGAGCCTAGACAAGAAACTATTGGTCAATGTAAAACAAACCAAACCTTTCTATGAGCTTAGGAAAACTAGTACACATGCTACCTCTATTTGTGGACAACCCTGCTCACTATTTCAGATCTCCTCCTTCCAACTCAATCATGGGGGAGATGGCCACCTATGCCAACCATTCTAGGGCCTCAATTCTTTTTGAATCTTTGTTTTACACATTTTTCCAACTTTTCTTATTTTTGTTTTATACCATCATTCATATTTTTACTATTTCTTTGTTTACTTGATTTACTTTTATTCATCATCCAATAAGTGCTCATGATGATGGATTGAATTATATCACATTGATTGCTAATGTTTGGTTTTTACCTTTGAATTATGATGCTGATATTAAGGTATGGTTCTATTGGTAAAATAGGAAATGAGTCCATGTGATCCACTCATCCATACAACTCTATGGTCTCCTTTGGCTTTGAACTATATAGTCCCATTTTTCTAACTAAACTTATTAATAAATCGGTGGCTGGGTATTTTTCAAACCAAGGAAAGAGTCAAAGGATGAAAAGGGTGTGACTTCAAGGGGATTCAATGCATTTGTGCTAGCCATTATTTTGGGTGCTTGGATGCTTTTTCTTAGATTTTTTACCATTTTTCCATCAATCAAATATCAAGAATCTGAGTGAATAAAAATAAGTCTTTGCATGGTGTGGTTCTCATGCAAAAAAAAAAGAGAAAAGTGAGAATTCAAAGAATACCCCTTAGACATAATAAAGTAATATGGGCTACAAGCACTAGTTATGGCATTGGAAAAACATGTTACCCATGCCTAAAGGCTCTCTCTAACTAAGACCCTTTCTCACTTCCTGCTTCTCCATCTTACTCTCCTTGGGATGGTGGTCACTCTTTGTGAAGGCATTCTTGTTGCTTCAAGAAGATGGATTGGCCAAGTGTATTGATGCAAGGTCACTGAATGTGGTTGGGTTGAGTCCGAATTTGGAATGAGTTCTACTTAGTTACATTAACCATGAAATACACAAGGGACTTTACACAACCTTATTCTTGGGATTCCATTCCATTCTCTCCTCTCCATCTTTCTGCTCATTTTCCACCTCATTGTCAATTTTATCATTAGTTCATCTCTAAGTTGATACATTGTTTTTCTTTGGTGAATTCTTGTGGGTAAGCTTTTAACTCTTGCTTCCAAATGACATTCCTAGAGCCTACAGACTCTTTGGGTTGTGGGTTTGTCAGGGCATAAAGGGCATGAGCCGGCTTTGGGGAGGACCCACTAGCATTCCTTTTTGATGCAATTATTAACTTCTTTTCCTTAAACATTCCCTACAATCAATCATTTCTTATTTCATCCCCATCCATGGCATCCATTTCATTAGCATTGCTATTGTTATTTTTCCCATCTTTCTTGTTCCTCATATTTTTCCATCTTATAGCTACCCGAGGTTCGCTCTTAGTCATGGGGGCCTAGGCACAAATTTTTCAATTTTTTCCATTTTGACCCCTACACCTTGGGTAGTCACCAATGATAAATCTTCAAACTAGTTTCTACCATAACCACAACTCAGCCAATGTGCTTCCTATCAAGGCAAGGTACCAACTACATTGTGGTTCATCTATCCTTGCTCATTTGTGATTGTGTTGTGTGTGCAGATGGCGATCATACAAACAATGGACTAGGCTTGGAAGAAGCACTTAAGATGGACCGGAACTAGAGCATTTATGAAAGAAGCAAGTTTGGTGGCATGGCTATGGATAAACAACAGAAGGTGCAATCTCAGCATTTTAGTGGCAACACACTTCATCTTCTTTCTCTCTCTCTCTTTCTTCAAGCTACCAAATAAAGGTTTGGATGTCATTTATATATGAGTGTTCACCACAATGGTCATAAACACTAATGTTATAATATGCTTATTGATCTGTTCACTAGGCACATTGAGTTTGTCATCCCATTCCACTGTCAGTTATCAATTAGTCAATAATCCCATACCTTCCAAATATTTTGTAAGGAACTCGAGGATGAGTTTTTATTCAATCATGGGGGTATGATGAACTGTGATATCAAGGCCACGATATCGCATCTGCGATATCAGGTCTATGATATTGGAGCCTACCATGTGATGTTAGATACCCGATATCGAGACCTGTCTCCTTGCCTATAAATAAGAGGCAAGCGCACTTGGTTTTGCAATAGATAGTTAGACCCTTAGCCAAACTCTTGCCTTTTCTCCCTCCTAGAGTTAGAATTATTTCGATATGCCTGTAGTAGGAGTCATAAAGTGAATGGATCTTTATTCAAGCATTGTGTACCTTAGCACATGTTGTGTATGACAATAAAGATGAACTTTATGATAAACCTTGCAGCATATAGAATAGATTAGTTAATGTTAATTACTGTGATTAAACGCTTTCCTAGTTAATTGATGTTCTCTCTCTTTCGCTCTCTCTATCCCCCTACAACTCTCTTGAGTAAGTACACTCAGTACGACCACTTCGAGCATGTGTGTAATGCTTGGTAACCCAGTAACGATTAGCGTTTGGTAATCCCAGTAGTGTTGCACTAGTTCAAGATGTGTATGGCAAGTGAGAACAGATACTGGTGTTAGGATTAATTAAAGCCTAGTTAATCAATAGTTAAGTTAAATTATATCTCTCCTCTCTTGTTAGCAGTTGGACATAAAAACACATAAAAAGTATAAAAATCATACGCTTCAAGTTTACTTAACCATACAATCATGATATACAAGTAAGCTTGGAAAGACAACAATTAACCAACCCATTCTTGTTCCATCAAGACACATAAGCACTTAGTCCTTGGAATTTGATTGGATCGTGCATGTACGCTTGTATTCATATAGTTGAGTGTAGGGATACCTTGTCGCTCATCATTTGGCATTTTGTGGAAGGGAGGAGTGATTTGGAATTTCTTTGCAGCATGCTTTTTTCTTGGTTGCTTTGGCACTCTTTTTTTTTGTAGTATTTCTTAACTTAGAGAAGCCGCCTACCTTCGGGCATGGTTGCATGTCTTTCCAGTGGGACCTCCTAGATTAGCATTATTTTTTCTGGTTGAGTGCCTTTTGATTACTCTTACTCCCATTTTTCATTAGATCTACAAGGATCTTAGTACAACCAAGCTACATGATAACTCCTACAGATGTTACCAAAGAGAATCCACAAGTCCCCTTAATGTCACACCCTAACCATTTCCTCTTGGTCCATCCTTCTTCGCTCTAGGTATAATAACATAAGGTTACTTTAAGTTTTAATGAATAGGAATATCATTGTACCCAAGGTAGAACCTCTTATTAATGGAATGGGTAGGTGGATATGATGGGCTCACTATCCAAGTAATTAGCTATCTGAGACTTTATAGCATAGAACAACACCTCAACCAATGAGTCACATGAGTGTTTTATTTATAGATAAGATTTCTCATAAAAAGGTAAAAAGATAAAAAGAAAAAAAGGCAAAAAGATCAAACAATAAGTTGAAAAGTGAAAAATTGAAAAAAAAATCAAAATTAAAGAAAATGAAAATTATTTATTAATCCTGATTATTATTAGAATGGGGGGTATCCCCCATAATTAAATGGTTGAGCATGGCTAGGATTAATAAATGAAGAATTGGGATCCTTTCATGTTGGAAATATTGGGACTCGGTCATACTTACCCCATTGGGGTTCACACACTTGATTAGAGTAAGCATAGTCTGGAAATTTATAAGATGTAGTTAATTCATAAGTGGTTGACCCACTATGGCACCCATGACCATAAGATGGTATGCAAGGATCAATATGTCTCCCTACATGGCAATATTCATTAGGCCATATGGTTGTTGGAGTATTGATTGGTGGCCCTAAGAAAGTAACACGAGGCGTTGATTTTGCGGAGGAAGATGCACAACAGTGTTAGAATTTGTGTTGGGTTGGAGGATACAGTGAGCTTGGAATTGTGGTGTCCCTTTCTATGGTCATGTCTAAAGAAGGGAAACCTATGATGTTGTGGATGATTCCCACTGCTGTTGATAGTAGAAGCACAAGTAACATTTGTACGTTGATGTTGTGGTGCAAATCCTTTGGGCAAAAATGGTGGCGATGTAGAAGGAGGTGAAGGATGAGAATGTTGAAATTGAGGAGAAGTGTAATGTACACAAGGTGGTGTCCTGTTGGAGAGGATATGGATTGATAGTATTGAGGAGAATAATAATAATATGGAGAGATAGAGGATGTTGACCCAGTTGGGGAAACAAGATGTTGAACTTGATAAGCACTTGAGTTCAAATGGTATGAAGGGTGTAACCAGTTTGGGGATGGCCTCCCCCACGACTGGGATTGTTTCCACTACGATCAAACATAGTATTTCTGTACAAACTCTGGATGTAACATTCTTCCCCAATGCTCATGTAGATGTGACAAGATTGGGCATTGGCCCTTGGGGTGATTGTACAGAAAAATGTTACATTAATAATTATGATTGGCAGTTAAGTTCTTATTCTCTTCAACCCTTCCTTCCAATCATCTAAAGGTGTTTTTTCTTGTTTCTTGGGTTTTCATAACTCTACCTCTAATAGCGTTAGCATATTCTCCATATTTTTCATGCATCCATTCCACCATCTTATTGATCTTTACCTCAACTTCATCCAATGATTATACTACTGGCAAAGATAGTTCCACCTCCTTGCAGTGAGTTGATTTCTCCTCTTCATAATCATGGGCCCTTGTTGATTTTTGGGCCTATTGAGGTTTTTCAGCATTCTCCCATTTAGCCATTTCTCCTTCTTCTTTTGCTACCTGCTTGATAAGCTCTTGGAATTGATGGGTTTGTAGCTCATATAGTTGACCTTGGGCATACATCCCTAGGGTCTCCCTTGTTTCATTACAGAGCCCATCAATAATGTGGTACATTAGCCTTTCCTCAGAGAACTCATGGCCTGGGCAATTGTTTAACAATGCATAATATCTTTCTAAGGCCATGTCCAAGGGTTCATGTTGTGCATATTTCCACTCTAGGATTTGTTTCCTCAAGGTTGACACTCTTACATAGGTTTGATATCTTTCATTGAATAGTTCTACCATTGTTGGCCAACGTTGGATTGATTTTGGTTTTAATGACCTATACCATATTTTTTCTTGGCTAACGAGTATCGTAGGAAAGAGCCTAATTTTTTGTCATCCATTATTAATGTTATTCCATACACAGGCATCATGGAAGGCTTGTAGATGGTGTTGCAAATCTAAATCGTAGCCTCCTAAAAACTTATGAAAGTTGTTTAAGTCAAGCCTGGGTAGATAGATTTCCTTATGATGCTTGCGAGATATTCGAATAGCCTCTTGTATTTCTATTAGGCTTCTAGTGGCCAGTAGGGCTTCATCATCACTAGGTATGTTATGCATTCATGAGTTGGGATGATGTTGTCTTCGTTTATGTTCATAGGAAACCCCTACATCAGATTGGGTACTCCAAACTTCATCTTCATCATTATATAATTCATTGGTTCTCCAATGAATGCCTTACTAGTTGTTGCATTGTCATAGCCTTGTGAGAGAGACATGGTTGTAAATTTATGTGTGATTTAATTGCAATTATTATTATTATTATTTTCTAAAAGATATATCATTAATACTTTTTTACAGCGATCTTGTATGATGTAACTAATCTAAATAACTAGCACAGTCCCCAGCAATGGTGCCAATGATGAGTGGTGAAGTACCCCTACACTCAACCATATGAAAGCATTTCACGCATGATCCAGTCAAACTCTGTAGATGGGCTAGTTGTGGTATCTAGATAGTTACTCATTGATTGTAGTTCATTGTCTTCCCACCTGGACTAGTATTTGCTTTGCCACATATGGTTTAGCCTAAGGTGAGGTGTATGATGTGTTCCTAAACTAATGCTGCTCCTAGAGACAATAGAAAATAATCTTTAATTAAGCTAGGAGGAAAGGGAAGAGAGAGTTAAACTAAGAGGAGATAGGGAAAGAGGATCTAAGCTAGCCTAAGTGCAATGAGCATCTGTTCCTTAATCATTTGTACACATCTTAGGCCTCATGCACGACTACCACTAGGGTTACCAAGCGCATGGCCCGAGTATGCTACTGGGATACCAAGCAATCACACGTAGATGCTCATGATTAAGTCATATTCATTCTGTGTTTAATAACAATAACAATTAAGTAATCAAACTAAGTGAATGTTGCAATGATGAAGTAATCTTGATCTTTATTTCTGGTCATGTACGTGTCCAAGTACATCACACTTGAATAAAGGATGTCATACAATTACAATCATTACACTACGGGCATGCACTGGGAGAAAGGGTTGAGAGGAAAAGAATGATAAAAAGACACTACTCTAATACTAAACTAACTTCTAAAACTTACTAAAAAATGACTCCTTTCCCATGTGCCCCATTGTGTATTTATAGGCTCACACAGGAATCACGATATCGCATACGCGATATCGCTTGTCAAGTCACGATATCGCGTATGCAATATCGCTTGTCAAGTCACAATATCGCATACACGATATCATAGGTCTGATAATGGGGGTCCGATATCGAGACTCATCAGATATCAAGGGTTTGATAACAGGGGTCTAATATCAGCACCTGGTTAACAAGGGTCTGATATCAACACCTGACAAACCACAATTCATCATACAAATACAAGTGCTTCATCTTCTTTCTCTCTCTCTTTCTCTTCAAGCTGTCAAATAAAGGCTTGGATGTCATTTATGTATGAGTGTTCACCATAATGATCATGAACACTAATGTTGTAATATGCTTATTGATCTGTTCACTGGGCACGTTGAGTGTATCATCCCATTCCACCATTAGTTGTCAATTAGTCAGTAATCCCATACCTTCCCAATATTTTGTAAAGAACTTTAGGACGAGTTTTCATTCAATCATGGGGGTATGATGAACCTTGATATTAGGGCTACGATATCGAGTCTGCAATATCAGGTCCACGATATCACAGCCTACCATGCGATGTCAGATACTCGATATCAGGACCTGTCTCCTTACCTATAAATAAGAAATAGGCACCCTTGATTTGGCAATAGATAGTTAGACCCTTAGCCAAACTCTTACCTTTTCTCCCTCCCAGAGTTACAATTACTTTTATGTGCCCATAGTAGGATTCATAAAGTGAACAGATCTTTATCTGAGCATTGTGTACCTGAGCACACCTTGTGTATGGCAATAAATATGAACTTTATGACAAACCTTGCAACATCCAGAATAGATTAGTTAATGTTAATTACTGTTATTAAATGCTTTCCTAGTTAATTAATGCTTTCTCTCCCCCTATAACTCTCCTAAGTAAGCACACTCAGTACGACCACTTTGAGCATGTTTGTAACGCTTGGTAACCCAGTAACGATTAGCATTTGGTAATCCCAGTAGTGTTGCACTAGTTCAGGATGTGTACAAAAAGTGAGAATGAAAACTAGTGTTAGGATTGATTAAAGCCTAGTTAATGAGTAGTTAAGTTAAATTAGTCACTTAGTTATCTCTCTCCCCCATTATTAGCAGTAGGACATAAAAACACATAAAAATTATAAAAATCATATGCCTCAGGTTTACTTAACTATACAATTGTGACATACAAGTAAGCTTGGGAAGACAACGATTAACCAACCCATTCTTGTTCCATCAAGGTGCATAAGCACTTAGTCCTTGGAATTTGACTGGATCATGCATGTACACTCATATTCATATGGTTGAGCATAGGGATACCTCGTCGCTCATCACCAGTGAGGGGGAGGTATCACTTGATAAAGAGGTGCAATGAAAAATCTTGCTAATTCAAAAGTCTATGTCTGAAATTTTAGCTAAGGTTGATAAAATGTGAGAATTTTTGGATGAAAAATTTCAAAATATTTTAAAAGTTGTAGAAGAATCCAAAGAACAAGGTAGTGATCATGACTGCAAGGGAAGAAAAGAAGTTGAACATGTCTACTAAAGGGGTAAGGGTAAAGCTACTATAGTAGAAGAGGTTATGGAGTTAGATTCAAATGATGATGGTGGGTGTGACATCTACCAATATAAACATCCTAAGGGATGTTATCATGTTGTGTCACACTTACAAGAATCTAGGGTAGACTAGCATAAAGGCAAGCACCCAGAAGGTTGCCTTATCCTCAAGGCAATCTAAGGTAGTTCCACCAACAATAATAAGCTTATTATCCAAGTGAAGCTCCAAAACAACTGTACAAGTAGTACCATCAATGGTAGCATTCATAGTCATAGGAGATGCCACCACCAAGGTATCAATACCCTTACAAGTAGCTAGATCCATATGGGTACTATGTTCAACAACCCATGTCTCTGCATGACTTTCCTAGTCATGCTTCTTTTCAACATTACTACTATACTCCAGAGTACTATAGAGCTCATTCTCCATTTCCTAGAGAAAAATCCCCATATCCTTATTATCCTTCTCATCCTTTAGCACCTATTCCTCCACCCTCAACCCAATTACCACCTACTCCATCCATGCAGGGAAAATTCCCACATAGCCACAGTAAGGTAACGCTACCAAGGTTGTTAACTTATAGTTTGCTACTCAGCTGAGTGGTTTAGAATCTAAATTTTGTAAAAGATCATTCTTCCAAACCAATAGTCCTATAAAGCCCTTGTCGACTTATGCAGCTGGTCATCCTATGTCTCCTTCATTCTCTACATCCATTCCTTTTGAGAGCCCTTCAAAACAAACACCTTCCAGGATCTGCATAGTCATGTTAACCCACATTGTATCTAATTGAATTAAGGTTGGCAACCTTCCCAAGAAAAGAGTTAATCCTATAATTTCTCTCATCTACTTGTAGATTGCAAGAAATGAGCCATGCAAGGCTCTTCTTGATTCAAGTTCTAGTGGTAATCTAATTTTCCATGAAATATACAACACCTAGAACCTACCTCCTCTCAAGAAGAGTAATATATTGACAGATTAGTCCATGACTATTCTCTTAATATTAGTGGAGAAAATTGTGACCACTATCTATGGCTAGTCATATCTTGCCAATTTCATAGTGATCAAAGTTAACAATTACAAGGGGGACTTTCCAATCATTATGGGAAGGGCTTGGTTGGGCACTGTTGATGTACAAATGAGCATCAGAGATCTTTCTCCAAATATTTCCAAGAAAAATGCATTCGAAAAGATCGAGAAGAAGAGAGTTCCATACATCGTGTACAATGATACCGGGTACAATTATGTGCAGAAACTCTAGTCTATCAAAAGCACATCAATCAAGCATGCAAATAGTATGTAGATGAATTTGAAATCCAAAAGTGCATTTATGCAACATTTACAAAACAAAAGGACACAGAATATCTGATAGCTAATTTTGAAAGTAGCACACTTTGCATGGAATCTACTGAGAGTCTAACTTATGCCTATGTTGAAGGCATGGATGAACTGGAGCAAGTTCATTGTAAAATCTATAATGATGAACCTGATGATACCAATTAGGAAGAGTTGGAAATCCCTGAAAGTTTTAAACGAGAGCTCTTAGAGTTGAAAACTCTACCTACCAACATGGAATATGCATTTCTAAAAAATGATAAGTTGGTGATAATTAACGTCAACCTTGCTCCTGAGTAGAAAGGGATGCCATTGAAGGTAGTCAAAAAATGGCCAAAAAAATTTACTTGGTCATATCTTGAATTCATAGTAATTTATCTTAGGATATGCTAGCATCACATCTATACTAATCTAGCTATGAAGCTAAAGAGGTAGCCACAGAAATGGCTGAACCCCAAATTGAAGTAGATCGGCAAAGAGGAAATTGAAAAACTTCTCAAGGCAAGGTTCATTTATCCAATTGTAGATAGTGAGTGGGTTAGCCCACTTATAGTTATGCCAAAATAGGATGGCAAGTGGTAGGTATGTATTGATTTCAAGTTGTTGAACTTGGTGATGTTCAAAGATCATTTTCCATTATCATTTGTGGACCAGATGTTGGGCAATATTTCTAGGCATTTCTATTATAGCTTTTTATATGGTTATAATGGCTATAACCAAATGCATATCATGCTCAAGGATCATGCCAAAACAAAATTCACAAGTCCCTAGGGAACTTTTGAATATCATAAGATGCCCTTTGATCTATGTAATGCCCCTGCAACATTCCAATGCTTGGTCCTAAGCATTTTTTAGCAACAAATTGGTAGTGGGGTGGAAGTCTTCATGGATGACTTCTCCACATATGGTGTTACATTTGAGCAAGCCCTAGCCCACCTTGAGTAAGTGCTTAAAATGCACATGGAGACCTTTATTAGCTCAATTGGAAAAATATCCATGTCATGGTCCAAGAGCAAATTATGTTGGGGCATAGGATTTCTAAAGCAGGGATCGAGGTGAATCCTAAAAAGATTAGAGTCATCAAAGGAATAATCTACCAACCAGAAACTATTAAAGATGTTTAGTCATTCCTTGGACACACTAGCTACTATTGGCAATTCATAGAGAATTTCTCTAAGATCATGAAACCATTGGTCAAGCTCACAAATAAATATGCTCTGTTCATATGGACCAAAGAATGTGAAAAGGCATTCTAGCAGCTTAAGAAGAAGCTTGTAGAGACTCCAATTCTACAAGTACCTAATTGGTCCTAACCATTTCACATTATGATAAACGAATCAAACTATGCCTTGGAAGCTATGCTTATGTAGTTGGATGATCAAAAACATCCATGTTATATCCACTACACAAGCTAAAGAATTGTCAGTGCACAGTTTAATTACACCACAATAGAGAAAGACCTAATGGCTATGGTGTATGCTTTGGAAAGGTTCAGGCACTATATGCTTGGATACAAGGTATTTGTGCACACTAACTATAGTGTCATCCACTTTCTAATGAATAAACCAATAGTGAACCCCCATGTTATATGGTGGCTAGTGATCTTATAAGAGTTTAATCTTATAGTAGTAGATTAAAAGGGGACTGAGAATGTGGTTGGTTATCACTTGTCTCAGTTATGATGGGACAACAAAGAGGACAAGAGTCCATTCTCTAATGAATTTCCTAATGAAATCCTCTTTGCTAGTGCAATAAATGAACAAGTACCTGTTGAACCCAAATGGTACAATGGCATCCTCACTTAACTTCTTACTTAGGAGATGCCACAAGACTTGGACTTCTAAAAGAAATAATAGTTTCTTCATATGGCCAAATGCTTCATGGAGATTAACAAACACCTTTACAACATGTGTGCTAATGGCCTAGTTCATTGGTGTGTTCTTGATCCTACTCAATTGTGCATTCTCCAAGATGTTCATGAGGGTCCTTGTGGGGGCCATTATGTAGGAAGACACATGGCCATTAAAATCTTGATGGTAGGGTACTACTGGCCAACACTCTTCAAGGATGTCCATCAATTCATTTACTATTATGAACATTGTCAACGAGATAGTGAGATGATCGCTCAAATGGAGGGGCCTCAACAATGGATCCAACCATTGGAACCCTTCAACATTTGGGGCATAGACTTCATGGGTTCTATCACACCCATGTCAAATGGAAAGGCATAAATAATAGGCACTATTAACTATTGTATGAAATGGGTAGAAGCAACAGCTGTCACCAATTGTACATCTTCCACGACTACTCAATTTATATAACAAAATGTTGTAAACAAGTTTGGAATGCCATGTGCACTAATTTTTGATAGTGGTACTCATCTTATAAGTGCTACTTTTATAAATCTCATGCAATTCTTGGGAGTTGAACATAAGTTAACAACACCCTATCACCCCCAAGCCAACAATTAAGTAGAGCTTACCAGTAGGGAGATCACTAAGATTTTAACTCAAACAATTATCAAATATAGGAGAGACTAAAGCACAAAACTAAATGATGCCCTTTGGGCCTACCGCTCCACATGGAAGATCCCTATAGGCTACTCTCCCTATGAGCTGGTATATGAAAAATTACCAACTCGTCTAATTCAATCCAAGCTTCATGCACTTTCAATAGCCTATGACCTAGACCTTAACTTGACCATAGCACAAAAAGAGAGATTTATCAACCTTAATGTGCTAGATGAAAAGCGGTTGGTATCCTTGTCTTTGAATGAAGTGTACAAAGCATTTAGTAAACAACACCATGATCTTAGAATATGGAAGGTAAAATTTCAACCTAGAGATAAGGTCCTATGCTAGAACCCCACACATGTACCTTAACAAACTAAGTTTCAAATGTTGTGGGAATGGCCCTACATCATATATGAAATCTTTCCTTTAGAAGCCATGTTAATTTACAAACTTGAGAGCCCAAACAAAAAAAGCGCTAGTCAACATGCAACAACTAAACCCTTTCCATGAGTCCAAGCAAGTTAATGAAATCAACACCTCATTAAATGGATGACCATGCTCAACCTTTCAAATATTCTCTTTTCAACTTAGTCATAGAGGAGATGGCCATTCATGCTACTCATTAAACTAGCTCTTTAGCTTTTCTACTTTTTTGTTTTACACCTTTTTGTTTTACACTTTGTTATTTTTCCAATTTTTTGTTTTACAACATCATTAGTATGTTTTATTTTTATTTATTATTTTATAATTTCTTTTATATTTTTCTTTATTTTTATGTGAATCTTTCTTATTTTGTAATAAAATTACTTTCTTGTCAACATGACATAGTGATGTTTTAGTTGTTTACTAATGGCGGTTTATGCCTAATGTTTTTGATTACTAATGTCTAGTTTCTATTGTTGAATTTTGATGACTAATGACTAAGACAAGTTTCTTTTTCATGGGATAGGAAGTGATTCCACATCATCCACCCATCTAGCAACTCTATGGTCTTCCTAGTTTTGGAAGTATGAGGTCTCTTTTTCATTAATAAAACCTTTAAAAACTTGTAACCTTGGTAGTTTCCAAAGTTGGAAAAGATTCAAAGGTTTGAAAAGGATGCGACTTCAAGGGAATTCAATACTCTTTGTGCCTCTCTACTTGCTTGAGTATGCATGTGTTTTCATAGATTTCTTACTATTCCATGTCAACCAATAACAAGAAGTTGAATAAGTCTTTGCATGGTGTGGTTCCCATCCAAAAATCCATAAAAACATAAAATTTGAAAAAAAAACATGATATAAATTTAGAGCACACTCTTTAGACAAAATAACGAGCTACAAGCACTAGCTATGGGACTATAAAGACATGTTACCCATGCCTAAAGGTCCCCTATAACTAAGTTCCTTTCTCACTTCTTACTTCTCTTTTCTTCTTAAATAAGAAACAATGGTTGTTTGTGGGGGCATTCTTATATCTTAAGGTGATGGATTGATCCTAGAGTGGTGATGTGAAGTCACTAAAAGTGATTGGTTTTGATTTAGACTAAGGATGGACTTTATCGGGTCATTTAATCATAAAATTCACAAGGGACTTCATGTGCCCACAATTGGGAAATCCATTCCACTCTTTCTCTCATCTATCAATGCTCTCCATAACTCACCTCACTATTAGTTTTCATGTGTTTGCTCAATTTCTTAGTTTGATGTGTTAAAATTCTTAGATGGATTCTTCTAGATTCAGTCCTTGACTTTTCGTAATCATTAATCAATTGTGGGACTCATAGACTCCTTAGTTCAGCTTATTCAAGGGCAAAAAAAGGTTATGAGCCTACAATGGGAAGGACCCATTTACATGTCTCTTGGTTGGGGTAGTTAAGTCCCTTATCCTTAGACATTTTTGCAATTAAATCTTTTGCATTCCCCATCAATTACATCCAACTGTGTGCTCCTTAAGGCATTTCTCTAATCATTCTCCATCTTTTATGACATCTCAAGCCCTCTTCATGTATCTCATTGTGTTTTTGGCTTCTTGGGCTTCATTTGATTCCAATTTCACTTAAAAACTCCTTGTATTTTTTGAATTTTGACTTGGTCAAAAATGGTCAATACCCACATCAACTAAGCCCAGTCAACACAGCTAACCACATCAACTAGGCCATGTTGACGAGGCCCATTTGACACATGGGAAAAATTCTTTATATAGTACCCATCACTTAAGAATTTTTTGCCATTTGCTTTAAACATAAGGGGAGTTTGCAATTTTTCAAAGCTCAGAACCTTCCAAAGCCTATAACTTTCAAGTCATTTATCCGATTCACTCCATTCTTCAATCCTGCAACTTCCAAAGTTATGCTTTATGTCATGCGGGCCACAAACCTTAGATTTTTAATAGAAAAATTTTTAGAATTTTTCTAGCTCCCCCATGGGTTTGATGAATAAAATAATATTAAATCATCAACCTATGAAAGTTAAACCCTTCCAACACACTCTAGTAACCTATTTAATTAGATAATAATAAAATAATATTAAAATAATCAAACTGGCCATGATCACAACTTAGCCAAGTGTAACTACCCCAAGAGATAAGGTATTCCAAATGTTTCAAAGTTACATAGTAAGTGCTAATCCTTGGTCATGTTGTGATTACAAATGGCACCAAAACCAAAACACCCGCAGAAAGGATGACCATCTCAACAAAGGGAATGATGACCTAGAGTTGAAAGAGAGTAGCAAGAATAAGCCCAAGAATAGGTAGTAGAAACTCATGCAATGAGACCTCTTTGGGAGGAGCCTAAAGTAGAATTTGTCCAACAGATTCCCAAGGAAGTGTTCATAACTAAACAATCCCATCAAGATGAGGTGCCAGGATCGGTTCCAAGACTTAAGGTCACATTGACTTAAGCCTACCTTGATCAAATCAAGTCTTGTGACATCCAATGTTTAGTTCTTCAAGAACTAAACTTTGGAAAATTCTTAGAATGTGCTCTAGCAGAAGTTAAGATGCAATTGTAGAACTCTCCCATGTGGCCAATCATCATTTCTAGTGGGGAATGGCACATGGGAGAGACATATCTCTTTTGAAATAGTAGGTGGGAAAGAGCCACTATGAAGATCAAGGACATTCAAGTGTTCCACTTTGTGGAGGCTATTGCATAGGCCCTTGGATTGCCTAATATTCGAAAAAATTTTGTAAAGATCTCCACGCAAGCAAACTTGAAGGTAAAGAAGGAGTGGACCCAACATTGTTATGGAATGAACCACAAGGAGTATAGTGAACTCACCCCAATGGAGCACATATATTTCAAGATAGTAGCCTATCACCTCAATCCGATGATGAGGCCCAATAAGGTTGATGAGCGGCAAGGTACCCCTACGCTCAACTATACGAATACGAGTGTTCACGCACGATCCGGTCAAACTCCGCGAACAGGCTAGTTATGGTATCTAGATAGTTACATGTTGATCGCAGTTCGCTGCCTTCCCACCTGGACTAGTATTTGCTTTGTCACATATGGTTTAGTCCAAAGTGAGTCATATGATGTGATCCTAAATTAGTTCTACTCCTAGAGACAATGGAAAATAATCTTGATTAAACTAATGAGTAATAGGAAATGAAGTCTAAGCTAACCTAAGTGCGATGAGCATCCGTTCCTTAATCATCTGTACACATCTTGGACCTCGTGCACGACTACTACTGGGGTTACCAAGCATAGATCCCAAGTACGCTGCTGGGTTACCAAGTAGTCACACTTAAATGCTCGTGATTAAGTTGTACTCATTTCACATTTAACAACATGAATAGTAAATTATGATAAAGAAATATCAACTAAGAAAATAATAAATAACAATAATAATTAACAATAAGAAATAAACAATTAAAACTAAGTGAATGCTGCAATGATGAAGTAATCTCGATCTTTATTTTCGATCATGTGTGCGTCCAAGTACGTCACACTCGAATAAAGGTGTCGTACAATTATAAGCATCACACTGCGGGCATGCACTGGGAAATAATCTAACTCCTATGAAAACAAACTACAAGAGTCTAGCCACAATTGACAAAAAGATGCCAAATTAGGCGAAAGGCCCTCTTATTTATAGGCCGAGATAGGTGGCTGTGTAAATGGGGCCACATTGACAGAGGAAGGCTACGTCGACAGGGCCGCGTCGATGCAGCTACATATACGGGGCCCCGTATACACAGCCTAGTCAACGCATCAATTATATAGCACTTCATCATACCCCCACGACTAAGTAAAAACTTATCCTTGAGTCAAAGAAGGTGAGGAACAAGCTTAATTGAATACACAGTGGATAGGTATGGGATTATTGACTGACTAGAAAGTTATTCATGCCACAGTGGAGAATTAAACAAAATTTGGACACAGACACAAAAGACAAAACTCGTAGAACTCATGGGGTTCCTGGTAGTGGGGACTCCTCCATGGGTGCCTTTCCTTTGTTATATGTGCTAGGCTTCTGAGATTGATACCACTGAAGAAGCGCCTGACATTTATTTTTCTTCCATCCGCAGATTTTGAGCCATCCATACTAATGTTCCAATGTATGATGGAGTTGGCACTTTCCATGGATAAGACAACTATGGGAATACTTGATTGGCCTTGACATGCCATGCCGTAGATAGCCGTCATTCCTCTTCATAGGTTCAGGCCCCAACCTCTCCACCTGTTTCTTGGCCACTTATGTAGTGATAGGAGGTCCCTGATGGATGCTAAATGATTGTGCCTCCTGCTCTGCATGTTTTGCATGAGGTCCTTGGCCTCTACCTCCCCCAGGTCGTTCTATTGCACCTTGTGAAGGTCCTCCTCATTGTCTTCTTTTAGGGGCCATCTATAATCACACAAAGATCAATTGTTAGTAAGGTTATTGAAAAAAGTTCAATGATTTCATACCTTACTCATTGCCTTTAATAAATGTTGAATTCATTACTTAGTATGATTTTAGAGTTAGAAATTTTTCAAGGAAGTTGCACTAAAAGTTTAATGTCAAACCTGGTTTTGAGGAAAGTTTGATAAAATGATGACAAAGAAAAAAATAGATTTGGCAATGAAGTACTTGGAGGATATAAAATGATGTAGTGGTGTGCAATAACTATAAATTACAAAAGTCATGTAAGTGGGTCCTCCCCAAAGTAGGTTCCAACCTATAATGCCCATGCATAACCACACCTTAAAATGTCTGTAGGCACTAGAAGGGTTAAATTTAATTTATGTCGATACAACAAAACACACACATGTTAATACCACTATGATGAGGTATGAATTCAATGCTATACAAGACACGAGTCATAAATACATGAACAATGAGATGGAATGAATCGAAGAAGGGATTGTAGAGATTGGGACATGAGGTAACTGACTCAGGGCACAATGAATCCTGTGTGTAAAGCATGATTAACGTGTCATTAACATGTCTTTCCAAGATCAAGACCAAGTCCATCCTCTGATCAGTGACATTGCATCATTTCATCCAATGATGGACAACCATGAGAGTACCATAACAACAAGGCGTATGATCACTTGGCCTTTTGTTCAAGGGAGGAGTGATTTTTGTTTTGTGGCACTTTTCTTGTTCTTTTCTTTTTCTCTTTCTTCTCTTTTTTTTTGAATACTGAATCCAAAGAAGCTGCCAACCATCAGGCATGGGTGCATGTCTTCCCAATGGGACCCCCTAGAATAGCATTGGATTTTTAAGTGCCCTTTTGATTACTCTTACTCCCATTTTTCATTAGATCTACAAGGATCTTAGTACAACCGGGTTGCATGATGACTCCCACA
>MNCI01014373.1:521615-551474 GCA_015680685.1 Gnetum montanum
AATCATAGCCTCCTGAAAACTTGGGAAAGTTGTTTAAATCAAGCGCAGGTAGACAACTTTCCTTATGATGCCTACGGGCTATTTGAACAGCCTCATGTATTTTCATTAAGCTTGTAGTGGCTAGAAGGGGTTCATCATCATTGGGTAAGTTATGCTTTCGTGTCTTGGGATGATGTTGTCTTCGTTTATGTTTATAAGAAACCCCCACCTCGGGTTGCGTACTCCAATCTTCATTGTTATAATATTTGTTGGTTCTCCAATGAATTTCCTCACTAGGTGTGGCATTATTATAGTCTTGTAGGAGAGACATGATTTTGAAATTGTGTGTGAATTTATATGTGAATTTTTGTAAAAAAAATTTCTTCCTAAAAGATATATTGTTAATTCCTTATACAGCGATCTTGTATGATATAACTAATCTAGATAACTAGCACCGTCCCCGGCAACGGTGCCAATGATGAGTGGCAAGGTACCCCTACGCTCAACCATACGAATACGAGCGTTCATGCACGATCTAGTCGAACTCTGCAGATAGGCTAGTTATGGTATCTAGATAGTTACACGTTGATCGCAGTTCGCTGCCTTCCCACCTAGACTAGTATTTGATTTGTCACATATGGTTTAGTCCAGAGTGAGCCATATGATGTGATCCTAAATTAATGCTACTCCTAGAGACAATGGAAAATAATCTTGATTAAACTAATGAGTAATAGGAAATGAAGTCTAAGCTAACCTAAGTGCGATGAGCATCCATTCCTTAATCATCCATACACATCTTGTACCTCGTGCATGACTACTACTGGGGTTACCAAGCGTAGATCCCAGGTATGCTGCTGGGTTACTAAGTAGTCACACTTAAATGCTCATGATTTAGTCGTACTCATTCCACATTTAACAACATGAATAGTAAATGATGATAAAGAAATATTAACTAAGAAAACAATAAATAACAATAACAATTAACAATAATAATTAAACAATTAAAACTAAGTGAATGCTGCAATGATGAAGTAATCTTGATCTTTATTTCCGGTCATGTGCGCGTCCAAGTACGTCACACTCAAATAAAGGTGTCATACAATTACAAGCATCACACTACGGGCATGCACTAGGAAAATAATCTAACTCCTACGAAAACAAACTACAAGAGTCTAGCTACAATTGACAAAAAGATGCCAAATGAGGTGGAAGGCCCTCTTATTTATAGGCTGGGATAGGCAGCTGCGTAAACGGGGCCATGTCGATGCGACCATGTATACAGGGCCCTGTATACATGGCCTAGTCGACACATAGACTATATAGCGCTTCATTAAAGGTGATTGTCTTTTCTACCCATGCATGTGCTACTCTGAGTGGAGAATTCCATGTGAACCTTCCATAGTTGATCTATCTAAATATAGAAAAATGGTTTAAGTAAAATGAACGTGGAAGGAAGGCCCTACCCTTTCCTTACCTTATCAAAAAACTATGCAAATGGGCAAGAATAGTTCATTGCACTAATAATACAATCAGGCATGTTACTTTTGCCTTTTGGGTTGAAATGATGAAAGACAAGACTTCTACCACAACCAAGGAAGATGAGCAGCAACCAGTACCTCCACTACCCATTCACAAAACAATGTCAAAGTCCTGTGCTACCCTTGTATGAATGCACGATATTCGAGAGTAGCTCTTGCATGAGCAAGAGTAGCAAGTAGAAATAAGTGATGATAATCCATCTATGTATTGTCCAGTGATGAGTCACCTTAATGAAGTGCTTCGAACCATTAGCTAAATGGAGGGAGGTGGGTCAATTTTCTTAACCCAAAGAATGTAGCTACTCATGAGATTAAATCCTAGTGCCCAAGAGGTAATGGTCTCTCTCACATAGCATTAGAAATTCCTAGAAATCTCTAGGAATATTGCTACTTTCTTAGTACATCTGGAGGAGGGTGAGGGGGCAACTGTCTTGGTGATGCAATACTATGGACAAGAGATAGCAATAAAGGTGGTTGTTGATAGAATTGTTGAGGCATTGAATGCACCTACAACATCTGTACTAGACATTTTTGCACTCATAGATGTGTAGACATCTGCAGGAATAGTCAATAATAAATTAAGTGCATCCTAGCATGAGGAGTTGTTGAATCGACTAGTCGAAATTGGACAACCAATTTTGGATGTCTTTGACCTTCTAAATACAATTACTACAACCCAGTTGGAGCTATTAGAGGCAAATTCATTATCATGAAGGGGCAACATGAAATATCTTGAGCTCGAAACCAACACTTGGCTGCAAAGGTTGCTGAATTAAGAGCCCGCCTTGCTAATCTTGTATTTCTCAATTCTACATTGACACGTGATGAAGTTTTCAAATAGCTTCAAGACAAGCTCAAAAAGGTTGAGGATGTAAAGGAGATGATGATCTTTAATTAGTCCTTGGCCAATGCCACCATGCATAATATCCAAAGGGAATTGGACCAAACTTGTTAGGAGAATGTAACTTTGATCACAGAAAATCATCACCTACAAAATGTTGATGTGCAGAAGCAGCAAATGCAAGATTTCATCCATCAACAATAGGAGTAGCTAGTCAAAGTGAACAATGAACTAAGAAGATTGGTAGTTGAAAATAGAAATCTCTCCATGAAGAAAGTTCAAGCTCTTCACTAGAAATCTACAATAGAGGTAGCTTCTTGGAAAATTGAGGCTCTCAAGTTTGAGAGAGTCACAAATCACTATAGAGATCAAGTTGGTCTACAAAAGGAAATCAATAAGAAACATATTCAAATGACAAAGGTGAAAGTTAATATGGCCCTCTAGCAGCTCAAGGAAGGAGGTGATGTCTAGTAGCCTATCTTTGATAGCCTTAATGACTACAACAAGGTGGAGATCTGCATGAAAAAGCTGCAAATTGAGGAGAAGACTGAGTACATGGAGCTTGCCAATCTCTATTATGCAAATCTAGTGATGTTGGCTTTCAGAAGGCCATGGTATAAATTGGAGAAATAAGTGGCCAGTTCGTACTTGTTGTACGAAGCTGAGTTCAAGCATTATAAAGACACTAAGCAAAAGCTTGAGGTGGAAAATGCAGAACTTGATGTCCTTAGGAAATGCTTCACCGATCAACGATCTACAGCTAAGAACTTGGCCAAGAGAATGAGTGACTACCAGGAGCTGCATAATGTAGTAAAGGCATTCGATGTTGAATGAAAACTTTTCGTTGCCTAGTTCATCAATGCAAAGGAGCTATTCCTAGCATTGTCTTGTCCTTGGGATGTTCCCACATCGGCCCATATTCACAATGCGACGTGGACTGTGAACAATCCTAGGAGTAAGGAGGAGAAGATGAGGGCACTATTGGATGTCTTCTATCTTTCAATAGAAGTTGTAGCTACTGCAAGACAACCACAACCATCTTAACCACTGCATGCACTTGAAGTAGGAGAAGGTCCTTGGGAGCCTTGAGGAACCTCCATCACCTAGGATCATTTGAACATCTTTCTCATCTTCATGCTATCAGAGGAACTGTGTTTGTCATTTTTATCTTGCTATCCAATTTTGTTGTTTTGAACACCAAAATTTTGTAATGATTATAAATCTATATGCTCAGGCACTTAGTGTTTGTTTGTGTTTGTGTTTGTGAATGTCAATAGTTAGTCAATAATCCCATACCTTTCCAAAAATTTTATAAGAAACTTGTTCCTCCTTTTGTTCACTTGAGGATGAGTTTTCATTTAGTTGTGGGGGTATGATAAGTTGCGTTTTCTTGGGTTTCATCAATGAGGCCTTGTCTATGTAGCCCCATCAACATGGCCGCATCGACACGGCCACATCAACACGACCTTGTCAATGCAGGATTTGATGTGTTGATGTAGCCTTGTCGATACAATGTCTGTTTTCGCCTATAAATACATGCTCACCCACTATGTTTATGACATCTTTAGTCATAGTTATAGTGGAGCTCTTGTAATTTTTTTGCTTGAAAGTTAGACTATTTTTTCTAAGTGCTCATAGTAGGAGTGAAAGAGTGTACGGGTCTTTATTCAAGTACTATTGTACTCGAGCATAGTAGTGTGTGCAGTAATAAAGATGAGCTTTCTAATAAATCTTGCAACACTTTGAAATAGATTAATTGTTTATTTATGCATTTAATGTTTTATGTAATTTCCTTTAATGTTTTAAGTAATTAAGATTAATTAAGCTAGATTAAATAGCAATTAATTAAGCACATAAGTATGACCACTTCGAGAGTACGCTTGGTAATCCCAATAACACTTAATGTTTGATAACTCGATAGCATTAAATGTATTCAAAATGTGTACGACAAATGGGAACACATGATTATGTTAGGATTAGCTAAGTGTAGCTAGTTAGATTCAATTAGCAATTTAATTATTTTATTTTATACATTATTCTTTACCCTTAGGCGACTTAGAGTATAAAACATAAAAATGATTAAAATCATATGCCTTAGTTGCACTTAACCATACATTTGCATTTCACAAGTGTAATTAGGAAGATAACAATTACAACGGTTAGTTTCACTTCCTAGAGACCAGTGTACTTAGAAGGTTATAAGTCTACGCAACTATGAATGCTTAGTGATTCATATGGTTGGCTATAGGGTCTACTCATCGCTCATCACATATCAAGCTAATATCAATTTTGTTAAGGAGGTGTGATATAATATCACATATCAAGCTAACATCAGTTTTGTTGAAGAAAAGGTGTGATATGAATATCATCATCTCATGCTAGCTGAATATATGTGACACGGAACGATATACCTAATTAAGAAATATTGATTCGATGACTCCAACTCCAATTTATAACCTTTAATTGTTTTAAGTTAGATAAAATAGTTAAGACCATACGACTTGAACTTAAGAGGAGGTAGGTTCAAAGACGAGTAACACCGGCCACGCTAGAGCCACGCATACCACGATTGAATTTTTCTTTAAAGAAAACACTGAATGTTCAAGATATGAAAGATAATATCGCTTACTTAATTCCACAGCTTCCTGGAGCAACACTTTTAATGTTGTAGCTATATGAATCCAGTTTCTGCTATTTCTTTTGCTATAAATACAAGATAACGATCACAGATGATGCACGTGTAACCGAAAATGAGCATGGCTGATGATGACTCTGGTCGTAAGATGCAGAACAGAGAAAGAGAGCAGAAGCAGGAAGAATTGCTGCTGCCAGGCTTGCCAAATGAGATATCAGCATCATGCATTGCAAGAGTTCCATCATGTTATTATCCAACCCTCTCTGCTGTGTCCAAGCCCTGGCGCTCATTGCTTCTCTCCAACTGCATAGTTCCTCTCTGTAAAAATCTCAAGCTGCGTCATTCCCATCTTTATATAATGACCAGATACCCCCAAGATTACTCATGTTCCTGGTTTATTTTACCAGGAAATGCCTCTCGGAAAAAATGCATTCAGCTGCCTCCAATGCCCACAAATCCTGTTGGGGCTGCCTGCGTGGGTTTGGGAACGAAGCTTTTCGTGCTTGGAGGATCTGTTCAGGGACTTCCTACTTCTTCTGTGTTGTTTTTTGATATTCAACATCGTAGCTGGACCAAGGCTCGAGGAATGGGTGTTCGGAGAGAATTTTGCACTGCTGCTGTGTTCGATGAAAAAATTTATGTTCTTGGTGGGTCTATGCCCACAGCCTTAAGGAGCCTCGCTTGGGCTGAATTCTATGATCCTGTTGCTCAGGTTTCTTCCTCATTTCCGTCAATTCAAGATATCTAGAGCTGAAAATCTAATTGCAAATTTCCCTGTCCGTCTCAATTAGGATTCACAGAATTTACATTTTGGCTAGTTTTCTGGACTGGGTTTTTAGTTTTAACTAAGATAGAGGAATTAGGTTGTGAATTTAGTTGCTTAAATTCCAGCCGTTTATTTTTCAATTATTTTTTTAGTAAATTTCTTCAACTACATGAAATTTTCAGGAATTATACTATTCTAAAAAACTTTGGTTAATTCACAGCTTTGCCATTGTTCAATACGCGGTGGGTGTCTGACCCCAAAAAATATATATATTAAAAATAAAAATTTAGAGTACAAAAACATAGGAGTACTGTAGAGAGGAGGAACTACAAATCAATCAAAAGAACATGATTAACTGTTTTGGGATGTGTTTTCGGGTTTTCATCCTTACAATGAATCTTATAATACCTTCCCTCTAGGGTAGGAAAATGGACATTCCATGGAAATATTAACATTGGGTGGAGGGGGAGGAAGCCTCCACCCCATCAATAGAATCAATATTATTAAAATATATTTTCTCCATATCTTGACCAATAGTTGCAAATGAATTATTAGCAATTAAAATATCTTGAACATGTTGTTTATTCTGAAGATTTGACATGTAATTGGTAATAGATAACCTTCATCGATGTTTTTTATTATAAAAAACCATTTGAATCAACAATAGGATTCTGTAAAATCGGAGGAACCTATATCACTATAGTAAAGAAAAGGGGTGGGCTAACTGTTGAAACATTAGTAAAAGAAATTATCACAAGATTTGCAACATCTGGAAAAAAAAACCTTAGCAGGATCTATAACATTTGCAGAAAAAACCTTAGTAGCATTTATAAGAGCTTGTTGCTAATGTGCTTGCATTGGATTTTTTTTTTCAGCATAAAAGTACATGAATCAAACATGTGACCTTCTCAATAACAATAGTGACATGACTTTGGAAGATTGTAATAAATAATTTTCTGGACATAATCAATTCCATTAGCATGTAGAAGTATTTCTCACTTAAATGAATCAATATCTACTTCAATCATATATCAAATTCTGTGAAAACCACTAGTTGTAGCAAGAGTTTTAGAACGCTTAATTGGCCCAATACAAGAGACAATAGCCCTTTCAACTTTTTTAAAAATTAATGGAAGATTCGGCAATTTAACAAAACAAAAAACCTTTCGAAATTCATGAGATGCTGAATTAAAAAACTGGAGTCCACTTTTGAATAATCAATAAAGCATGAAGATGATTACAAACATCAATATCAAGGGCCTTAGAAACCATCATTGAATTAACAAATTCTACCAGCAAAAATGAATTCTACAAATAATGAGCATAGATAGCATCCAAACTTCAATCTTTCCAAACTAAGTTTAAATGATTCAAAAAATTTAATCCAGAATTTGCACAAAAACATACATTCCAGAAATTTCTTGAGTAATAGATTTATATAAATTATCAAGAAATTTGTAAAATGGCAGAGAAGCAGTGGTTCTGCTTGAATGATCACCTACTAAATCTAGCAACATTACACATAATATCAATGCCAAACCCCTTGCTGCCTCAGATCAATGCTTAATACAAAGTGAAAAAATCGGTGTTTTAGATATTAAATGAAAATATATGATCTTTTTAATATCTGGTGTTATCAAGAGGTATGCATGCACCTATCAAATGTAGAGAATTGTCTAGACTTATTAGAAATGAGACCTTGCTTTCTTCAATGCATAAGCTCCTAACCTATTTAACTTGGTCGTCAACTCGTCATATATTATGTGCCTATGTGACAATGTGATTTTCGTTTTTCTATTACTGAATCTCAAAATTATGAGATGTCATACATACTTTTCAAGTCTTTTTCACATTACTGATTCCCCAATAATATGTGGTCCCTCTAAAAAGTATTCTGTTTAATTTAAACACTTTGCAATGGTTACTTTCACACACATCATATACTTATAATACTTCATGCTGGCTTTCCTAAAAGTGTCATATTTAAGAAATTTCATGTTTCTTTAATTACTAGTTCCAATTCCACTGCATCGTGGTGATGAACAGGCGTTATCACATTATATAGATGAAGTTTTCTTATCTTTTAAAATGTTCAAGAATGTGGGAATGCACCCTCAAATGAGTTTCAGGGTTTAGAGGGGAAGACAAACGTTTAAAATGAAACATGAATAATAGACTATACAATAGAAAATTAAATGGAAGTGTGTTTATACTTAAAGCATCCAACAAAAATTCTATTGTGCTAAGGATCATGTTCCTTATCCCTTGTTTATATATTGTGCCACGTAAACAACTGGTTATGATACGTGATAATGTGCTTGGATTTTGTTTTTGTTTTTGTCAACTGTCAAGTTAAATTCATGATTGACATAAAAGTTTTACTTTGAAACAAAGCATACACTATATGTTTTGCTTGAACTTTGAAAGATTAAATATAGATCATTTAAAAATTTTCCTTTTCTAAATTCGGACATTGTTTTAAAATATGGGATTTTTTTGTCAACTGTACGGTATGTTTATAAGGACACTTGTTTCGAGATCTTTTCAAAGCACACCTGCAACAGAGCACATTCCCAGTGCAGTCCTAGATGACTCATGGACACGTTCTTAGATGGCTATGCCAAAAATAAATAAATAAATAAATCTCTTAACACTTTTTAACAACTCTTTTTTAATAAACATTAAATATATGTCAGATACATTGTAGATGGCTTTGAGTCTAAGGTCTGAAAACCTCAGCCAAAAATAATTTGCACACAAATTTATCAGGAGCTTTCTGGATCTTGTGATATAAAATGCTTTCTGACAGAGCTGCAGCTGCTATCACTATTCTTGTCTTATTCCTTCACAGATTGGATTATTTCCATGTAATCCTCATGCTTAGGCTCCTTTGTAACTGGATTTTACACATTAAGGGCTGCTATAGTCATGAGTTGTTTTGTTGGGCTTTGCATGACCTTACCCTTTCTTTCTTGTCATCACCCAGACACTTAACTCTCATCCTGTCAAGTAGGGTCCTACGAGACTTAGTAGATGAATGAAAGTTGAACCTCTTTCCAAGTCGTTGCACCTAGGCCCAAACCTAGGTCTTACAATTTGAGAAATGAATACCTTACCATCACTCCAAATGATGGCCCCTTGCATGACCTTAACCTATGGTAACTTGTTATAACTTTTTATTTTGCTGTTTTGCTGTTGCTTTTTTGTTTGTAAATTTAACACTATTGAGAATAGTATTAGGACTTTAATTGAAACATAGGTTGATATGAGAGTTGCAGGATAGAATCCTTGATCATAATTATTTGGCATGAAGTGATGCTAGCTTGATATCATTATACAAATCTAGTCTTTTAGATTAATCTTATATGAAGATGGGACAAGATTGTAAGGCAATAAACCTTAGTAGAAAGCAGACTTGTGGGAGCTTTAATGTATAGCATTTTTGACATTTTTTGAAGAACATTTTGGTGGATGTTTATAGGCAATTGTTGATGCGTAAATTTTGGACACATCAACATGCAAAAGAACTTGTTTAGGGAGACTATTGCCTAGGCCACCTTTCCTATGGTTACAGAAACCCGGGAATAATGTCAATTGGAAAGGCCAATGTAACATTTAGAAAGGTAAATCAAACTGGGAAAATTGGGAAAAAAATTTAAATCGAATAACTATCTTAAATTTTAAAACTTGATGAGAAAATAGTAAAATAACTACTCATTAAACAAACTAAATGTAAATTTTAAAACTCCAACAAGTATAGAACCCCAAATGTAGGCAGTATCTTATTAGAAATGTTTACTTAGAGATAGATGTTTAGTAGGGACTAATGACACTGAAGTAGAAACTTAAAATGACCTTTTAGGATTTAAATTTGGTAACAAAAGCAAATGATCCAATCCTAAACAGAACCAAGTAAAAGCTTCAAAATAACTATAAATTTTAAAACCAAAAAGCCCACAAAGAAAGGTTTTTTATTAAAGGAGCCAACTAAAATTAGTAGCCCATATTTCCTACTATTTAAAATAGCCAGCCGTTAACAACCAAAATTAGCAACCCACATTTCCCACTAATTACTGCAGCCATTAACAACCAAAATTAGTAGCCCATGTTGGCCAACCCCCTAAAATATTGTGTTTTCTGACTTGTGTAAATATGATATTTTATAATGAAGTTGTAATTTCTTTATCATTGTTGCAACTACATTAGTAGCGCTTGGGTAGAAATAGTATGTTTGGATTCTTGTTCTGACATTTTTATTTTTGGGATTTCTGAGTGGACTGTCTCTTTGTTTTGTTGGGCCAGAGCTTAGAGAAACTCATGCAGCCAAGCGGGTTTTGGAATTGTCTTGCTTTTTTAGCCATCCATTTTGAATTGGCATCTTCCCTATGGAATTTGTCTTGCCATGAGATACATAATAATCAAAAATTTCTATATCCACAATTCTTTCATAGCTTCCTTTTGCTCCTAGAGAATCACAATGTTACAATCTAGTGATCAATCCTCATTAGGAGATGTTACTTGACAAAGCAATAACATTGCACACCATAGTCAACATCATAATTAAACATGCAAGATATTTGTCTATCCTATGTCCATGTGATATGCCATGATGATCTTTGAGAAAAGAAAAAGAAAAAGAAAAAGAATAAAGAATAAACAAACTATAACTGAGAATAAAAGAAAAGAGAAGCATGACGTAAAAGACCAAAAAATTGTTATTGAACAATGTAGTGCCAAAAATTAAAGCATTTCTTGCAAATCTAATAAAGCAACCCCTGTGTATCATGTAATTTGTTTCAAGTAATGGATTCAATTTGTGAAACTATACCCTAGTGATTAGACTAATAGGTTATGGCCTCGTGCCTAGCATGGGCGATGTTGGCATCAACACTTAGCCTTCAAATTAGAAATTGCATGAAAGTGCAAGGAACAGAAAAACCATAGAAATGGGAAGATAGAGAATTGAAAAGATCATAAAACACAAACAAATTGAGATTTGAAAGCAAACCATACTAATCTAAACATGATTAAAATAACCATATAATCAAGAGAACTAAACGTGGGCCATCCTTGCCACACCATCTTATCTAATCAAGATCAAAACCTATATATATATATATATATAATTAAAGTATATAATTAAGATCTCATTCCCAATCTTCTCACAAAGTAAAAATAAAAAGTATATGGACTACTTTGAGCACAAAACTTATGCCAAACTTAATAAAGAGGACAAGCTTATCTTAGATCATAGCTAGCCACAACTTTCGGATTTTTTTTTTTTTGTTTGAAATTTAGAAAGGGAATAGGTGAAAAGGAATGAAGACAATTAGGAAAAGGGAAGGCAATATTTGCCTTTTTTTTTTCTCAGAGATCATCATGGAATATCACATGGACATGGGATAGACAAGTATCTTGCATGTTTAATGATGATGCTGGCTGTGGTGTGCAATGTTATTGCTTTGTCAAGTAACATCTCTCAATGAGGATCGTAACATTGTGATTCTCTAAGAGTGAAAGGAAGCTGTGAGAGAATTGTGGGTACAACATTTTTTGATTATTATGTATCTTATGGCAAGACAAATTCCATGGGGAAGATGCCAATTCAAAATGGATGGCTAAAGAAGCAAGACAATTCTAAAACCCACTTGGCTACATGAGTTTCTCCCAGCTCTAGCCCAACAAAACAAAGAGATAGTCTACTCAAAAATCCTAGGAATGAAAATGTCAAAACAAAAATCCAAACATACTATTTCTGCCCAAGTGCTACCCATGTAGCTACAGCAGTGATAAAGAAATTACAACTTCATTATAAAATATCATATTTACACAAGTCAGAAAACACAATATTTCAAGGGGTTGGCATGGGCTACTAATTTTGGTTGTTAACAGTTGGCTGTTTTAATTAGTAGGCAACATGGGCTGCTAATTTTAGTTGGTTGCTTTAATAAAAAACCTTTTTTTGTGGGGTTTTTAGGGAATGGGGCTGGAGGTTTCAAGCAGATGAAATCAAGGGGCTTTGGCATTGGTGCAGAGAGGCTTGGGCGCTAGTGCAAAGAGGCTTTAACGAGCGGTGGCATCAAGCAACAAGTGGTCATAGTGAGCAGTTGCAGCGCAAAATGCTACAAGCAGTGTGGCAAGCACTGGCAGTAGGCAACAACAGTGAGAAGCCAGCAATGAGTAGCAGCAGCAAGGGATGGCAGTAGGAGACTAGGGAGAAAATTAGACACCGGACCGGGCCTTGTAGGTGCCTGAGTAGATAGACTATAAAGTTGCTGAGAACTAGAGGTGCATGCTTGTCAGAGGTGATGTGCTTTCATAAGCACGGGTAGACTAGGTCACATTGAAGTTGTCTATTTTTAGATTGCATCATTGCTCTATTTAGAGCTAAGTCATTTGCCTTCAATATTTCTGCAACTGTTTGATTTCAATATCTTTGTGATAGAGCACGTTATTTGTTGTTAAATGTTTGTTGAAAGAACATTGTGAATTAAAGCTCCTGTTGGCATTTTTGGTTTTAAATTTTACAGTAATTTTGAAGCTTTTACTTGGTCTTTTTTAAGATTGGATTGTTTGCTTTTTTTGCCAAGTTTAAATCCTAAAAGGTCATTTTAAGTTTCTGCTTCAGAGTCATTAGTCCTTGTTGAACATTTGTCTCTAAGTAGACATTTTTGATAAGATACTGCCTACATTTGGGGTTCTATACTTGTTGGAGTTTTAAAATTTACATTTAGTTAACCAAGGTAGTAGTTATTTTACTGTTTTCTCATCAAGTTTTAAACTTTAAGACAGTTATTCAATTTAAATTTCTTTCCCAATTTTCCCAATTTGATTTACCTTTCTGAACATTACATTGCCCTTTCCAGTTGAGACTATTCTTGGATTTCTGTACCCATACAAGAGGTGCCCTAGGTAATAGTCTCCCTAAACGAGTTCTTTTGGGTGTTGATGTGTATAAAATTTACGCATCAATAACAACAATAATGAGTCAAGGAGAGAATGATTACCATGTACAAAGAGTACTATTCTTCACATTCTGAGATGCACATTGTGTTCGGGCATTGAAACAGATGTGGGTGAACCTTGAATTAATGGTTAGAACATTCTAGCTTGTAACCATTTGACCGATGCAAATAATAACATTATCTCAATATGAAAACCGATAGAATGGTTGATGTTTAGCAGGCCTTACCCTTCAGGGATGACTGGAGGGCCAATGTATGTTCTTAGGTCCATGTTACCTTGGCTTAGAGATTTAGTTTCTCATGGTGACTATTTCTACAATGAACACATAAAGTAGATTTAGTGTTGATGCATCTATGTTAGAGGGCATTGTTCTTTTGAGGACAGTCAAGAACATTCTGCTATTTTACTTTTCACTATTATAGCATTGTTGTTTCTTGTTTAAGTTTATTGTTAAATTTCTTTTCAGTTGGTTGGTTTTTTTTTTTTTTTTCTCTTTTTGGTTCAATACATTTTTCACTTTCCGCTCAACTTATTTAATTTCTATGTGGTTTTTTGTACATTGCATATGCATGAAAGATTACTGAAAATAGATATTGTTCATGTTTCGGACATAATTGTACTTGAAATTTGCAATGCTAGTGTTTTAAAAGAATGTGAAAATTTCTTTCATTTGTTTTAATAAAAATCTTCATTGGCACCTTGTTTTTCATATTGTAAATATTTTTTCATACAATAGACGCACATGGTATCTTCTAATTAGTGAAGATACATCCCTTTTTTTTTTCCTTTTTCCTCATTTAATGCATTTAAAGGAATCACTTAATTAATGCATTCAAATTGTCTGTACAGTAAAGGCCTGCCATTATTTAATCTGAAGATACAAAGGCTGTTGTATACATTTATGATTCATTTTTTCTTTTATAGTAATGTTTATTAAATTTGTGCTTGTATTTTTACTTCAGCAGAGTTCATAAAAGTTGGAATTTTGCACAATTTTTGATTCAGTGAATAAATAAAATATTCTTCCTATTCCAGACACAAGCTCTCGGAGATACAGATAAGTCTCTTATTTATTGATTATTATTTTTACCAGATGTTTTTTGGTGGTGTGGGCAGGGGGAATCAAACCTATGACATTCCTGTAAACACTTAGGATAATCTTCTGCTGAGCCATTGCTTGCATATACAAATAACCCTCTTATTACGCACAATGAAAGTGAACTTTTCCTCCTCCTGCCCGTCACCTTTTTTAAAAAATTAAAAATTTAAAAAAAAAACAAAAAGAAAGAAAGAAAAACTATAAAAAATGAGAATTTTACCAACTTCATTAGTTACTTGCAAATAATTTTCAGACTTCATTATCAAGAGCTGCTATTATTAGCTTAGTCTTGTGACAAACTTCTTACTTTGCAGATGTAATTTAGGATGAAACAAATTTGAACAACTTTATTGAGGCTGTATGTTACTCAAGTTTTGTGCAGACTTGGGAGTCAATAGCAGGTGCTCCTGAGAACCAAGCCAAGTGGATGCATGGGAGTGCTGTTCTATGTGGTAGGGTTTTTGCAATGTCTGACATAGGTGGGGTTGTTTATGATCCAGAAAATTATTCTTGGGGAAGCACTTCACCTCAACTGAACAGTGGGTGGAGAGGTGCAGCTGCTGTAGTGGATGGGATCCTGTATTCTTATGATACTTCTGGGAAAATTAAAGGGTATGATCCTTTGAGGAATCGTTGGTTCATGTTGGAAGGTGTAGAGGAATATCTTCCGAAGTTTCTGTCTGGTGCAACACTTGCAAATGTGTCAGGGGTTTTGCATGTTATCTGGGAGACTCGCTGCATGAAAGAGACTGACTTTGTGTGTGCTGCAATTTATGTTTGTAAAGATTCTGATGGGTTTTTGAGAGGCAAAATTTTGTGGTCAAGGGTTATTCTTTCTGTGCCACAGGGGACATCCATTGTACATTGTCTATCAGTGTAATTTTGATCAATTCAACTGGTATGAAGTTAATTTATTAATTGGAAACATTTTTAGCAGGGCATTTGTTCATTTCAGACAGATTCTCTTATCTGTAAGTCAAGTTTAGATGTGCCGACATATGATACCAGATAAAACTATCCATAAATTTTCTAATAAGAGAAATGGAGTTTTGCATTTAAGCATGCATCTATGAAATTGCATTACTTGTATAACAGTTGAAGAGATCATTTGTAGTTTGAGACGGATCACCTTTGTGCCGTTTATCCTATCTATGATTGGCTGATCACTAAGGTAGGTAAAGTATTTGATGCTGGTTGCCTTGATATCATGGTTGCCTTGATATCATAGTTCCTGAATGTATATTTTTATCAGCACAAACCAAATGCTCTAAGTGAGCAATGCATCACTGACATTTGTGGCTTGAGACTCTGTCCATCTTAGTAAATTTTTCCTTAATAAACTGTTATGTAAATACATGACTTTGTCTTAAGAAAGGAAAAATGTAATTTAAAATTGTTTTTGGAAATATTGCATTTCTTTGTAAATGTTTGCTGATTTCTTTTCATGTCCCACCTTTCTCATTAGGAGCAAAGCATTTATAAAATTTGCAAGTGTATGTTTTTCCTTATTTCAGTAACCACGGTGTACATCACCACTTATTTTTATTGAAAATTAAAGCTTACTTTATTTGTAATATTTTCTTATCTTTTCTAATAGTTTATTCCATGTTTATTTTGTTCCTTGGTTGAGTTTTTCCAACTATGATGGCAATATTTGTTTGTTTGAAAGGTTTATTATTTGATTTTTTTGAACATGGTCAAACCACTTGAAATAGTATTTTTGTAGTTTATTTAGGATAACTATCATTTCAAGTCCTTATCTAATATTTATATTATGAAATTTATCCATGAATATTTACATTTCTGCCACTTTATGGTCTACTATTTAGCTTTGTATAAATAAGGATGGTTTAAAATAAGATGTTTGATAACTTTTGTATAGAATTGTTTTTTAAGTTGTATTAGGATCTTTTTGTTGCATAATGCATTAATAACTTGGCTCTATTTTGATCATATTGTCTTAATCATATTTTTTACTTTTATATTCTTTAATGGCTTCCATGAACTCTAGATGGTAATCAATGCTTTAATCATTATAAAAATCTCTACTAATGAAATTCTAATGTTTGCTTTCACAATGTTAACTCGGTTGTGATGCTCAATGATATTTATTTTTTTACTTAGTGTATTAAAAACAAATTGATACAATAATGTTTTGTTAATGAGGTTCTCTTTGATAACACCTTTTCAAGGGTTAGTAGTTCCAATTGAGAGCACATAGGACTTGGTTATCTTTTTTTCTTTAAATGGTTTGGTTTTGATGGCTAACTGAAATTGTACAATTAGAAGTCCTTAAGAGTGCAAAACAATCAATCTCCAATTCAATTTTTAGCTAGAATTGTTTCTTTTCAATACATTTAAATTAGGGTAAATTGGTTATTCATAAAAAAGTTAGTTGGGAATTGTGGGACCTAATCCTATGAAAAATAAGCACAATGGACAAGTATGATCAATTTGAATCAATGCTGCTTGGCTACCCCATTGTCTTGCAACTATGTCATTTAACATTTAAATAAAGTTTTTCACCTTAAAAAAATCCCAATGTTCTAAGTGATGTGAAGCCTCAGACTTTTCCAACATGTAGTGTAGTCATGGACAAAACCTAACTTTAGACACCTTTAAAATATTTTCCCTTTGGTTTTAAAATCTTCCTTTCAAGCCACTAAGTAGCCTTTGAAAGATTTTTACTCAATGTGATTTATATAGCAAGTCAAATGTTCACACTTTGTAAATATAGCCTTGTGATGGGCCAACTTTTACAAGCTCATTTCACTAGATTAGAATATAAGCATATTACTTCTTTAACTTATAGATCATCATCATCATCATCATTGTAAACTTATCCCAACAAAATGGGATTGACTATGTGAGTTCTTTTTCACCATTCACCTCTATGAAGAGTTAGATTTTTGTTTATTTATAGTTTCTTCAAATCATCTTTAATTGTTTTTTCCCATATCTTTTTGGTCCTCTAAGTGATTTTCCTAGAACAATGATGTAGCAACCTTTTTTTAATAGACTCATTGTCTAATGTTCTTCACATATGTCCAAACCATCTAAGTTGTCATTCTTGTAACTTAATTGAAATAAAAGCCACTCCAAGTCTTCCCCTAATGTTTGTATTAGGTAATTTATCTCTTTTGATAACATTCAGCATCCATCTAAGCATTCAAATTTCTACGACACTAATTTGTTGTTTATGCCTTTTTTGTACTACCCAACTGATGAGCGACAAGTAGTCCCTACGCCCAACCATACAAATCACAAGCATTGTACTAGCAATTTGGTTGAATTTCATGGACTTTAGCTCTCTAAATGCACAATAACCAAGGTAGTGACTTAAGGACATGATCGTTGTCTTTTTTGCTTCACTTATGTAAGCACAAGTGTATAGTTAAGTGTAAGCCAAGGCGCATGATTTGTATTAATTTTATATTTTATTGGATTTAATCTAATAGTGAAATAAAGTAATTAAGTGTAAATTAATCTAAGTAACTATCTAATGCCTTAATCTATTTTCTAACATAAGTATCCAGGCCCACCTTCCACACATCCTAAACTCGTTAAGAACATTATTGGATTACCAAGTATTAGGCTACTGGGTGAACCAAGCAATAACACTACTAGGATTACCAAGTGTTAATGGTATTTTTGAGGTGGTTGTACTTATGTGTATTAATTAAGCATATGAATTAACTAGGAACATGAATGTAAAGTGCATAACGATAAAGTGCATGAAAGTAAACATTACTCAATGAGTGTTGCAAGGAGTTCCGAGAGTCTCATCTTTATTGCCAGCACATCAAAGTGTTAAGGTACATTGATGCTTGACTAAGGATCCATACAATCCTTGAAGTCCTATTGTGAGCACTTACAAAATATTCTAACTTTCATAGAATGAAACTATAAAAACTTAGCTACTCTATTGACTCAATGGTGCCATAAATGAGGTGGATACATGCATTTATATAGGCAAAGCTAGACACTACATTGATGCAACCCAACTCATGATTTATCATACCCCCACAATTGACTAAAAACTCGTCCTCGAGTGAACAAAAGTGGGATCGAGCTTCTTGCAAAATTGGAAAGGTATGAAATCATGGATGAATTAACTTGACTTGACTAATTGACTATAAGTGCTTGATTTTATGGAATGACAACAAATACAAAAATGAGTGTTTTGGAGAACAAAATTAAACACCCTTACAAATTTGGATAGTTGGAAATCCTCTAACAATTGAAGATGAAGAGAAGATCAAACAGTACGAGGAGGTGGAGGCTCTTGGGATGCTAAAGGATCTTCTCCAACCTCTGGTGCATGTGGTGGTGATGGTTGAGGCTAAGGTAGTGGTTGTGATTGTCTTGCTACATCTGCTACTTCGGTGGAAAGCAAAAGGCATCCAGTAATGCCTTCATCTTCTCTTCCTTACCTCGTGGATCATATACAATCCACACGGCATTACCAATGTGGGCTAGTACAAGAATGTCCCACAGACAGGGCATTGTTGGGAATAGTTCCTTGACACTAACAAACTATGCTATGAGTTGCTTATGTTCAACATTGAATGTCTTGATGAGGTTCTGTAGCTCGTGGTAGTCATTCATCCTCTTGGTTAGGTTCTCAACAACCGATCGTTAGTTTAGGAATTGGCTCTTGAAAACTTCAAGCACTACTTTAGCTATTTCTAGCTTCTACTTTGTGTCCTTGTGATGCTTGAACTCAACCTCATAAAAGAGGTACAAGTTGGCCACCTATTTCTCTAACTCTAACCATGGCCTTCCAACTATCATCATTGTCAAGTTTGCATAGCAAAGGTTAGCTAACTTCATGTATTCTGTTATCTCTTCAATTTGTAACTCCTTCAGGAAGATCTCTACTTTGTTGTAGGCATTTAATCCATCAAAGATTGGTTGCCACACATCACCTCTTTGTTGGAGTTGCTAGAGGGCCTCGTTTCTTTTTGCCTTTTCCAGTTGAATTTCTTTCTCATTTACCTCTTTGAGGAGGCCAACCTAGTCTCTATAATAATTTTTTACTCATTCAAATTTTAGGACCTCATTTTTCTATGTGGCTATCTCAATGGTAATTTTTTGGCAAAGGGCATAGACTCCCTCCATTAAGAGATGTGCTTTTCAATTGCCAACCTCCTTAGGTCCATGTTTACTTTGGCAAGTTGCTCTTGTTGTTGTCACATGAACTCAACCATATAGTTCTTTTGTGATTCAACATTGCATAGGAGATGAATGTTCTTAGTCAGAGTTAAGTTCTCCTTATTGACTTACAACAAGTCCTTATCAATGTTGAAGGCCAAGGCCTCTAATAAGGACACGTCGAAGACTACTGCCTCCTTTACATTCTCTGCCTCTTTGAGTTTGTTCTGAAGCTATAAAAAAGCTTCATCTTGTGTAACTACTTGGCTATGAATGGAGGAGTTGGCCAACTAGGCTCTCAATTCTATAACTTTAGTAGCCAACCATCGATTTTTGGTTGTAGCTATCTTAAGTTGGACGTTTGTGATGAGGAGCTTACCCTTGGTCGCCAACAGCTTTGACTAGGTAGCAATGATGTTTTTTGGAAGATCAAAGATCTCTAGAAGTGATTGCCCAATTCCCACCAATTGGTCAAACACCTCCTTATGTTGGGCTGTAGTTAACCTCCCGCTTCCTGCTCCTATGGATGCCTGCACATCTCTGAGTGTAGTAGTGTCTACCACAACAGATGCAAGAGTGTTCAAGGCCTCTACAACTTGATTGGCCACCACCTCTACCATTGTCTCCTATTCATGGTGCTATATTACCAAGACAATCACTTCCTCACTCTCCTCCAAGCGCATCTAGAAAGTGATGGCATTCCTAGAGATCTTTCGGAATTGCTATTATCCATGGATGGACAATGTCACTTCTCGAGCATTCAAATTTGATCTTGTAGGTGCTTACATCCTTTGTGCTGAAAAAAGTGGCATAGTCTCTTCTAGCCAACTTATTGTTCAAGTTACTTCATTTAAATGGCTCAAAGTTGTCTGGTAGACTAAGGGCTCTCCACCACTTTGTCCTTCGTGCTACTATTGCTACTACAAGTGTTGCTCACAAAGCTTCTTTATGTGCTCAATTGCCTCACAAGCCTCTAGTGTTGTTTCTTGAAAAGAAGGAGGTGGTGGTGGCTACTCCTCTTCAAGTAACTTGGCAAGCACTCTATCCTTCATCATCTCCTACAAAGATGCAGCAAGAGCATGACAAAGCATGTCATTATCATAATAGTCTATCCCTTCCCTTTTGCAAAGTTTTTTAATGAGGCAAGGAAAGAGGAGTGTCTTCCTCCCATGTTCATTTCTTTGAATTGTTTCTCCATCTCTAGGAAGATGAGCTATGGGAGGTTGACTAGGAATTTTTCGCTTAGAGTAGTACATACATAGGAAGAGAAGGCAATGATCTTACTTGGCCTCACAATTGGGTTTAGGTGATAGGCCACAATCTTGAAGTAGGTCCTCTCTACCTTGGTGAGTGCACCATACTCCTTACAGTCCACTACATAGCACAATTGGATCCATTTCTTTTTTACTTTAGGATCCACTTTCACGGAGATCCCTACCAAAGTGGTCCCACTATTTGGCAACCTAAGGAGCTCTACAATGGCCTCAACTAAATAAGGCATTTTGATGTCCTTGATCTTCACCATGGCATCCATGCGCTGGTTATTCCAAAAGAGGTAAGTCTCTCCCATGTATCACTCCTCATTGGAAGTAAGGATAGGCCACATGGGAGATCCTTGCAGTTGTGTTTTCACCTCTTCTACACCAAGTCTAAGAAGGGATCAAAGTTAAGTTCTTGGAGAACCATACTTTGGACCTCCTTAGCACAAATTTTTCTTAGGCAGGCCTTAGTCAAGGTGACCTCTAAATTTGGTCCAAGCCCTAACACCTCATCTCACCTAGACTGGCTTGTATCCATTGTGGAAATCTAATGAACAAATTTCACTTTGGGCTCCTCCCAAAGAGGTCCCATGATGTGTGTTTTTGATTCTCCTTCTTGGGGCTATTGTAGCTACTAGCCCCTTCTCCCTCATGGTCACTTCTCTCGTGGTCAGGATGGTCCTTCTGGTATTCTCTTTAGTGCCAATTGTGATCACACACATAGCCAAGGATTAGCATTTTATGTGTAACTTATAACACTTTGATACCTTGTCTCATTTGGCTAGTTACCCTTAGGCTTATTGTGATCATGGCATATTGATTATTTTAATATTATTTTATTATAATGACTACCCAATTTTTTTGGTGAGGTTTAACTTAAGAGAATTAGTGATATTTAATATTATTTTATTAATTAAACCATGCGAGAGTTAGAAAAATTCTAAAAAAAAATTCATCAAAAACCATAGGTTTATGGCCCCCACAACATAAAGTTCACCTCTAGTAGCTACAAGGTTGAAGAATGAGTTGATTTGCACAAGCAGTAAGGAAGTTATGGGCTCTAGAAGGCTCTGGGCTCTAGAAACTATAAAAACTTCCTTGGCATGTTGACACATATTTATAGCATTTTTGTACTGCATTAACGTAGTCAAAAAACAAAAATTTTCGCAAATAAAAACTGTCTAAAAAAGGATATTTTCCATAAAATTGGGGTCTAGAAGAAGCCAAAAAGGCCTAGAATAAGAACAAATGCTTGAAAAGGGCTAGAAATATGTTTTAAAAGGAGATTTAGGAGAAGATTTATTATCAAGAAATGCAAAAACTAGATGCATCACAGTGGAAAACATAGGTTTTAAAAGAAAAATGGCTAAGGGATAAGGAATTTAACCATTCCAACCAAAGAATATGCAAGTAGATCCTCCCCATAGCAGGCTTATGCCATAATTCCCCTGCATGTCCTCAAACCAAGGAGTTTGTGAGCCCCAAGGATGATTAATGATTATGGATTGTTAAAAACCAAATCACCAAAGCAACCATCAAAGAATGAAGATTGTCTCAAAATGAGCCCATCAATACCATCATGAGAAGAGGCAATAAGGTGGTACATGAAAAGAAAAGGTGGATGAAAGAGAGTATGGAATGTAGTCCCACGTTGTGGTCACATGAAGTTCCTTTGTGAAAGATATGATTAACATGACCTAAGAAATTCCTCCCATAGTCCAAATCAAGACCATCCACTTCCAGTGACTTTGCATTGACATATTTGACCATTCCACCCCCAAGGTACAAGAACATCCCCATAGACCACTCACCATTCAAAGAAAGAAGAAAAAAGAAGTAAGAAGTGAAAAGGGCCTTAGTTAGAAGGGTGTCTTCAGGCATGAGTAACATGTCTTTTTAGCCCCATAACTAGTGCTTGTAGTTTGTTATTATGTCTAAGGGGTGTGCTTTGAATTCCCATTAATTTTATTTTTATCAATGGGAATCACACCATGCAAAGACATTGGTACTTGTTTATTTGTCGATGTGGGAATGTTGAGGAATCCATGGAAATACTCTTGAAACCCTAGACGATAGGTAGGTATTAAAATGAAAAATCCCCTTGAAGTCATACCCTTATTCATCCACTTAATTTGTTCCAAGTTTGGAAAGTACCAAGGTCATAAATTCATTATAAGTTTTCATTAAGAAAGAACCTCATATTTCCAAAATGAGGAAACACCATAGAGTTCTATGAAAAGGTGGATGACACAAATCCATTTCTTGTGATCATGAAAAGAATTAATGGTTCATTAATTAATGTCAAAATTCTATAATGAAATTTGGTCATTTGTGATGAGTAGCGTTAAGTTGGCTACATCGATGAGGCCTCATCGACACGGCCTCATCGATGAGGCCTAGTCAATGCATCTTACCATGCATCGACAAGGCCTTGTCGACATAGTGTTGACAATCAACTATAAATAAGCATATGCAACTACATTTATGGCAAGTAGAGATTATAGTTGCAATAGAGCTCTACATTTTTTTCATTTGAAAGTTAGAATTTTCCCTCGAGTGCCCATAGCAAGAGTCATTGAGTGTACGGATCTTTATTCGAGCATTGTTGTACCTGAGCATGATAGTGTGTGCAATAATAAAGATAAGATTTCTGATAAACCTTGCAGGACTTTGGATAGATTAGCTATTTCATTTATGTAATTATTGTTCTCAATTATTTATTAAATGTTTTCAATTACTTATTAAATATTTTCTAGTTATTACATTAATGAGGTAATTAAGCAAGATAGATTACACACATAAGTACGGTTGCTTCGAGTGTAACATGTATTTGCTTGGTAATCCCAGAAGTGTTATTGCTTAGTATGCCCAATAGCATAGCACTTGGTCACCTAGCAATGGATACATGGGTTTAGGATGTGTATGGAAAGTGGCATCAGATGCTTATGTTAGGATTAGTTAAATGCTAGTTAATTAGTTAATATAGTTTAGTTAATCAAATCCCTTCAATCTACATTTTGAGCACCAAACTATAAAACACAAAATGATAAAAATTGGATGCCTCAATTATACTTAACCATACCAACAAATGTCACAAGTGTAATTGAAAAGATAATAATTGACCTTAGGGCCAAATTCACTTCCTAAAGGATTAGTGCACTAAAAATGATAAAGTCCATGGAATTCGACGGATTGTGCATGAACGCTTTGTGATTTGTATGGTTGGGTGTAGGGGTACTTTGCACTCATCATTGGCATCATTGCCGGGGACTTTCTTTCTGGAACGTGTGCTATTTAGGTCCAAGTAAATGCCATTAATATCATTATACAAACCTCAAGGTTAATATCATTCCCACTATACATAGAGTTATAAAAGCACACTATTAATTTTTTCTTGTTTTTCAAAATGTCTTCTTCTTCTTGCAAGCACAAAGATACCAAACCACCAATCCCATAAGAATGCAAAGTGGTATAGACTCATCCAGATGAGTTTGTGCCAAACTTCACCTTCATCCTACATCAGGATGAATAGATGCGATGATGTGATATGGAGGGTAATGTCATCTTGCCCCCCAATCGATCTATTCTTGGGATGCTATTCAAAATGCTTAAGAAGTTGGGCATAGTAGATCTTCACGAAGAATACGTTGTGGATGGATATGATACTCGAAACTACTGTCCCACTTAAACACAATGAAAATAAGATCAACATCAAGAGAAACTCCATGAAGCTACAAAGGGGAAACATTACACCAATCCCTTATTCATACTAAATCAAGATGACACTGAGGATCCTCCTACTGAAGGTTCTTAACATGAATATTCTCCACCCCTTGATACTAGTGATGAGGGTGTGAACCTAAAATTGCAATCCACTATTCATAAATTGGGTTTACAAAAAAGTGGCAGCCAAGGTAGGGACTTGGGCAAGCACTACAATAGCAAGGGATCTAAGGATGGTGATCATAATAAATGTAAGTGGTGGTGAACACCATGGTGGCAATGGCAATCCACCTTCCTCTTCATCCGATTCCAAACATTCCTATTCATCTGATAGTTCTCATGGAAGCCGTTATTAAAAAAATTGTGATGAAGGTGATTAGCAAGACAATAATGATTGTGAAGGTTACCAAAATCGAAGGGGTGGCTAAAACCATCATTGACATCATCAATGTAGTGATGATGAGGAACCTTTATTGGAGACTTGAAGCATGCTCAACATTGTAGAGGTAGTGATAATCCCAACCAAGCAAATGAAGGATAGTCGAATCAAGTGCCTAGACATGAACAATATTCCAAGACTTGAGGGGGGATACAATTCTAATCTGTAGATACATCTACAATCTTTTCATGATGCATGCACCTTATAGAACATAGAGAATGAGTGGAAAAAACTAAAGCTTTTCCTAAGGATACTCATCAAAGAAGCTGAAAGTTGGTACCAATCGTTAGAGCCGAAATCTATCCATGGATGGAGTACCATGCTAGAGCTATTTAATAACAAATATCATACATACTCTGGAGTGTCTAATCTGGGAAGGCAAATCCAAGGCTAGAAATAGGGAGCACATGAACCCTTAGATGCTGCCATAGGCCAGTACTATTCACTCTTACACCGATGCCCTCATCATGGTTATTCTTTGAGGGAACAACTTTGCCACATCATAGATGGGCTTAGAGTAGAAACAAGAAGAATCCTTGGGGTGTATGCCCAAGGAAGATTTTTTGAACTAAGAGCTCATTAGATCCAGAGGCTAATTGAGTAGGTAGCAAAAGAAGAAGTTGAGCTACGAAAAAGGGAAAGTGCTGAAGAGTATGATAGGGACCCTTCCATCAAAAAACAAGAGGTCTGATTCTATAATGAGGAGGAGTTACCACTTTATGAAGTGGGAATAGAAAGACCTTGATTAACCAAAAATCTATTTTTGATATTTTAGCTAAGGTTGACAAGTTATGGGACTCTTTGGATGAAAAATTTTAGACTTCCTTGAAGATTGCTGAAGAATCCAAAGAGAAAAATAATGATCATAATCGCAAGAGGTGAAAAGAAGTTGAACGTGCCTACCAAAGAAGTAAGGGCAAAGCTATTGCAGTAGAGGAAGTTGTCAAGTTTGACTCTGATGATGAAACAAAATGTGACTTCTATCAATACAAACATCCAAAGGGATGTTGCACTGTAGTATCACACTTACAAGAGTCTAGGGTGTACACATTAAATCCTTGCCTAGCACGTAGGAAAGCTCTAAGACAATTTCCTTACCCTCAAGGTAATCCAAGGCAGTTCCACTAACAATAATAAGAAGCTTACTACCCAAGTGAAACTCCTTCACAACCTTATGAACAATACCAACAGCGGTACCAACCACAATCATGGGGAATGCCACCACCAAGGCAACAGTACCCTTATAGGAAACTAGATCTATACGAGCACTATGTTCAACAACACATCTCCCCTAGTAGTTCTACACATCATACATCATTTCAACATCACTATTACCCTCCAGAGTATCATTGAACACAAGGGGAAAAGAAGGTGAAAAACTACAAAAGTGACTTCCCCATCATTATGAGAAGAGCTTAGTTAAGTATGGTTGATGAAAGAATGAGTATAAAGGACCTATCTTTAGAAATATCCAAGGAAAATTAACTAGGCAAGATTGAGAAGGAGCGTATTCCATGCATCATGTATAGTGATAATGGGTGCAATTATGTGCAAAATATTTTTTCTATTAAAAGTACATACATTAAGGCATGCAATTAGTGTGTGCAAGAGATCAATATTCAAAGGTGTCTATATGTAGCATCCACAAAGCAGGAGGGCACTCAGTGGCTGATAGCTAACTTAGATAGTAGAACCATATGCATGGAGCCAATTGAGAGCCTAACATGTGCATATGTTAAAGGCATGGATAAAATTGAATAATTTTATTCCCAACTCTTTGATGAAGATGATGATAACTGTTGGGGAGAGTTGGAAATCCTTGATCACTTCAAGTAGGTGCCTCTAGAACTAAAAACTTTACCAGCTGGTATGGAGTATTCATTTATGAAGAATGGTAAAATGGTCATAATTAATGCCAAAGTTGCTCTTGAATAAAAAGACAAGTTGTTGAAGGTGGTGAATAAATGGTCAACAACCTTTGCTTGGTCATATCCAAAGTTAACAAGAATCGATCCAAGGATATGCTAGCATTGCATTTACACTGACCTAACCATGGAGCCTAAAAGGTAGTTGCAGAGGTAGCTAAATCCCAAATTGAAGCAAATTGTCAAGGAGGAAATAGAACAACTCCTTAAGGTAGGGTTCATCTATCCAATTACAAATAGTGAGTGGGTTACCCCACTCGTAATTGTACCAAAGAAGGATCGCAAATGATGGGTTTGCATTGACTTCAAGCTGTTTAATATGGCAACATTAAAAGATCACTTTCATTTGCCATTTGTAGATCAAGTGTTAGACATCACATCTGGGCATTGTTATTATAGTTTCTTGGATGGTTATAGTGGTTATAACCATATCCAAATTATGCCAAAAGATCAGACCAAAACATAATTCATGAGTTCCTAGGGTACTTTTGCATATTGTAAGATGTCATTTGGTTTGTGCAATGCCCCTGCAACCTTTCAACACTTGGTCCTTATTATTTTTCAATAGTAGATTGGTAGTGGTGTTGATGTCTTCATGGATGACTTTTTCACCTATGGAGCTACCTTTGAGCAAGCCTTGGACCAACTTGAGCAAGTACTAAAGTGATGTGTAGAGACAAACCTACAGCTCAATTGGCAAAAGAGCCATCTCATGGTCCAAGAAGGCATTGTGCTAGGGCACCAAATTTCACAGAAATGAATTGAGGTAGACCCAGAAAAGAGAAGGATCATCCAAGAAATAACACGTCAACCAGAGACCATTAAAGATGTTCAGTCATTCCTTGGATACAATGGCTATTACCAGAAATTTATAGAGAATTTCTCTAAGATCACAAAGCCGTTCGTAGGGCTTACAAAGAAAGATGCAGCTTTCATTTGGACCAAGGAAGGTGAACACACATTCCAATAATTAAAGGAGAAACTCATAGAAACACCAATCATACAAGTACTATATTGGTCCAAACCATTCCATATCATGATAGATGCATCTAACTATGCTTTGGGAGCAGTGCTCATGCAAATGGATGATAAGAAATGTCAATATTACATGCACTATGCAAGTCGAAGCATTGTGGGAGCATAGTTAAATAAGACCACCATGAAGAAAGAATTAATGGCAGTGGTGTACATGCTAGAAAAGTTTAGGCACTATGTGCTTGGTTACAAAGTATTTGTGTATATGGACCACAATGTAATCCGCTTCCTCATGATCAATTTGATGGTGAGTCCCCATGTTATATGGTGGCTGGTGATTTTGTAGGAATTTGATCTTACTATGGTGGATCAAAAAGGAACTAAGAATGTGGTTACTGACCACCTTTCATACTTAAGATGGGATAATAAAGAGGAGGAGAGCCTGCTCTTTGATTAGTTTCTAGACAAACTCCTCTTTACAAGAGCAATTAGTGAACAAATACCTATAAAAGCAACATGGTATAATGATATCCTCACATATCTTCTCACTCAGGAAATGCCACAAGACTTGAATTTTAGAAAGAAGCAACAGTTTCTTCATTAGGCCAAATACTTCATAGAAATCAATGGACACCTTTATAAGGTGTGTGCCGATGGCCTAATTCATTGGTGTGTCCCTCATGAAGATCAACTACGCATTCTACAAGATGCTTACGAAGGACCTTGTGGAGGCCACTATGCATAGAGATGCATGACCATAAAAATCCTGATGGTAGGATACTATTGGCCTACAATCTTTAGGGATTCTCACTAGTTCATCAAGTCTTGTGAATGTTGTCAATGTGACTAGGGGGGATGACTGCTCGCATGGAAGGTCCTCAACAATGGATTCAACCACTGGAACCTTTCGACATATGGGGAATTGACTTCATCACATCCATGTTCAATGGAAAGGCATATATTATAGTAGCAACTAACTATTCCAAAAAATGGGTAGAAGTAATAGTCATTACTAATTGTATATGATCCACTATTGCCAAATTTATACAAGAAAACATCATGAATAGGTTTGGGTGCCACACTCACTAATTTCTAATAATGGAACTCATTTCATAGTTTCCACATTTAGAAAGTTAATGCAATGCTTAGGGCTAGAACATAAATTAATAACACCTTACCACCCCCAAGCCAATGGTCAAGCAAAGGTAACCAACTAGGAGATTACAAAAATACTAACGCAAACCATTAGCAAGTATAGGAAGAATTGGAGTATAAAGCTTACTGATGCTCTCTAGGCTTATCATTCAACTTGGAAACTTCTTATTGGCTATTCTCTCTCCAAGTTAGTGTATGGAAAACTTCTAATGCTCTTGATTCAATCCAAGCTCTGTACACTCTAAATAGCTTGTGATCTAAACCTTGACCTAAGTTTAGCATAGAAGGAAAGATTAATCAATCTAAACATGTTAGACAAAAATCGATTAGTGGCCTTATTCTTAAATGAGGTGAACAAGGAATTTAGCAAGCAATGTCATGACCTTAGATTAGGAAAGTAAAACTTCAACCTAGAGATAAGGTTCTCTACTGGAACCCTACACATGTACCCCAAAAGATAAAATTCCAAACATTGTGGGAGGGACCTTACATAATTGATCAAACCTTTCCCTTTGGGGCCATGTTAATCTACAACCTAATTGCCCAAATAAAAAGTAGTTGGTCAACATCTAACAAGTAAAGCCTTTCCTAGAACCAAAACAGGCCAGTGCAACTACTGCCTTAGTGAATGGACAACCACACTCTATTTTTCAAATCTCCTCCTTCCAACTTAGTTGTGGGGGAGATGACCATCAGTTTTTTTTTTTACTTTTTTTTTTCACGTTTTTGATTTTTACAAATGATTTATTTTACAAATTTTTGATTTTTCAAATTTTTCTAATGTTATACCATCTTTAGTACCTTTGAACCTTCTTGAGTATTTTACACTTTCTTATATATTTTACTTTGTTTTGTTTTATTTAAGTATGATATTTTCTCATTTTTGTTAATAAAGAGTGCTTTATTATCACATGACAAAATGCCACTGCTGTTGTTTACTAATGATTTGATGACTTTGACATGGTTTATTTTCTCATGGAACAAGCAGTCAGTCCATGTCATCCACCCATCCAATGAACTCTATGGTTTTCCTTGTTCTGGAAATGTGAGGTCCCTTTCATTAAAGAAACCTTTAATCAATCGGTTACCTTGGTAGTTCTGGAATTAGGAAGGATTCAAAGGTTTGAAAAGAATGTGACTTCAAGGGGACTCAACACTTTTTGTACTCTTCTACTTGCTTGAGTGCTTGAGTGTTTTTTACAAACTTCTTACCATTCCACATCAACCACTAATAGGAAGTCAAATAAAATCGTTGCATGGTGTGGTTTCCATTAAAAAAAACTATGAAAATTCAAAGCACACCCCTTGGTCAAATAAGTTAGGCTACAAGCTCTAGTTATGAAACTCGAACAACATGCACCTATGCTTGAAGGTTCCTTCTAACTAAGCGCCCCCCGCCTCTGTC
>MNCI01014373.1:551494-582759 GCA_015680685.1 Gnetum montanum
CTTCCTACTTCTCTTTTCTTCCCTTTGTGGAATGGTGGTTGTTTTGTGGAAGCATTCTTGTGTCCCGAGTGGGTGGATCGATCTTGGAGTGGCAATGTGAAGTCATTGACAACAAATGTGGATTGAGGATGGAACTTCTAGGGTCATTTTAAACACAAATTCCACAAGGGATTTCTTATGACCTCAATTCAAAACTCCATTCACCTTCTCTATCATCCATCCATGTTGCCATAATTCAACTTATTGTTGGGTTCTATGTTATGCTCTATGTCTTGGTCTGATGTGTTGGGATTCTTGAGTAGATTCTTTTGGGTTGGTCCTTAACATTTCATGACCATTAATCAACTTTGGGGCCCACAGACTCTTCAATTGAGGTTATGTAAGGGCAAAAAGTTCATGAGCCTACTATGGGGAGGATCCATTTGCATAGCTTTTGGCTTGATTGGTTAAGATTCCTTACCTTTGACATCGCTACAATCCTATCTTTCACATACTCCATTGAGTATTTGCTCAGTGCTCCTTAATCTTTCATTTCATTCATCCACTATATCAAATATTCTCCATTTTTCTAGATTTATGAGCTTCAACATCCTCTTCTTATGTTTTCATATTATTCCTAGTCCTTTAAGCTTTCATTTGATTCCAATTTCATCCAAAAATTCCTTGTACTTTCAAAGTTTGACTAAAGTCAACAAAAGTCAATGATGGTCATTGACTGCATCGACGAGGCCTTGTCAACTAGGCCTTACTAACATAGTGTGTATAGCCTATATATACGACCTAGCACTTAGGAATTTTTTACAAATTTCTCATAACACACGAGGATTTTTTGTAATTTTTCAAAGCCCAAAACCTTCTAGAGCTCATAACTTCCCAACTATTTCTCCAAATCACTCTATTTTTTGATCCTGCACTTATCGGAGGTAAGATCTTTATCGTGGGAGCCACAAACCTTAAAGTTTCTAATGAAAAATTGATGAAAATTTTTGGAAATTTTTCTAACTCCCCCAAAGGGTTGATAACCTTCACAACATATAAACATCAACTTTTTCAATAGTTAACCCTTCCACTAATCTCCAGGATGATTTATTAATGATAATACATAAATTAATGATAATTGGATTAATTAAATTAGCCATAGTCATAACTTAGTCAAGTGTAACTATCCTTAAGAGAAAAGGTATCCCAATTATGTTAAAAGTTACACAACAATTGCTAATCCATGGTCTTATTATGATTACATATGGCACCAAAGAAAAAACATTCATAGAAAGGAGAACCTTCGTAAGCACAAGAGAAGTAACTCAAAGCTAGAAGGGGCCAGCAAGAACAAGGCCAAGAACTACCAGAGGCAACCCATACAATGGGACCTTTTCATGAGAAGCCCAAAGTGCAATTTGTCTGATAGGTTCCGAAAGAAGAAGTGTTGATGAAACAATTCCAATGAGGAGAAGTGCTTGGACCTATGCCAAGGCTTAAGGTCACTTTGACTCAAGCTTGCCTAGATATCATGAAGTCCTGAGAGATCCAAAGATTAGTTCTTCAAGAGATAAACTTTGGATCATTTTTGGAGAAAGCCCTAGAGGATGTCAAGACACAATTGCAAACCTCTCCTATGTTGCTAGTTATCACATCTAGTGGGGAATGGTACATGGGAGAAACATATCTTGTTTGGAATAGCTAAAGGCTAGGGCCCGTTGTCAAGATCAAGGATATTCAAGTGTCCTATTCAGCAGAAGCTATTGCACAAGCACTTAGGTTGCTTGATACAGGAATGCAGCTGGCAAAACTATCCACAAAAGGTGATCCTGAGACCAAGAGGGAGTGGACCCAATGATGCTACAAGGTGGATCATAAGGAGTATGGTGTGCTCACATCAGTGATGCAAATTTATTTCAAGATTGTGGCCTATCACCTCAATCCAACAATGAGGCCAACCAAGGTAACCACCTTCTCTGTTCGAGCGTGCATCGCTCTAAGTGGAAAATTTCCTATTAACCTTCCATAGCTTATCTACATAGAGATCAAGAAGCACTTTAAGGAGAATGAACATAGAAGGAAGACCTTACCCTTTCCATGCCTCATTAAAAAACTTTGCAAGAGGGCAGGCATTATTCATTACTTAAATGATATCCTTAGGCATGCTCCCTTGGCTTCATGATCAAAAATTATGAAAGATAAAATGCTAGCTATAACTCAAGAAGAGGAGTAGCCACCACCAACACCCACTTAAGAAACAATATTAGAGGCCCATGTAGTCCTTGAGCATTTGCGTCAAATTTGAGAATAGCTCTTGAGTGAACAAGAGCAACAAGTAGGAATGAGTGGGGCAAATCCATCTATGTATTGACCAGTAATGAGTCACCTTAATGAGGTGGCTTAAATAGTCAACCATATGGAGAGGGGTGGCACAATCTTCTATACCCAACAAACATAGTTGCATGTGAGGTCAAATTTCAACACTCAAGATGTGACGGTGTCTCTATCAACATGCCATCTATTTCCAGAAATCTCTATGAATGCTGCCACTTTCTTGGTGCGGTTGGAGGAAGGTGAAGAAGCAACTGTCTTGGTGATGTAGCATCATTGGCAGGAGATAGCAGCTGAAGTGGTGGCTGACCATGTAGTAGAAGCATTGAATGCACTAGTAGCATCTATACTAGATATATCTATGCTTTGAGATGCATAGACATCTGCAGGCATGATCAATGAAAAGTTAGATGCAGCCCAGCATGAAAAGTTGCTGCAACCAATGGTGGGAATCAGGCAACTGACTCTAGATATTTTTGATCTTCTAGAGAACATCACTGCAACCTAGTTAGAGCTACTAAACACAACGGGTAGATGCATTATTTTGAAGGGGCAACTAGAAATGGCTCAAGAGCAAAATTAACATTTGGCTATGGAAGTTGCCAAACTTTGTGCCTAACTTGCAAATCAAGCAATCATCAGCCTAGCAATGACAAGAGATGAAGCTATCAAACAACTTCAAGAACAATTTCAAAAGGGTAAGGAGGAGGTAGTGATGGCCATATTTATACAATCTGTAGTAGAAGCTGAAACTTACTCAATCCAAAAGGACTTGAATCAGATGTGCAAGGAGAATGAAACGTTGGCCGTATAAAATCATCACCTATGAAATGTTGATGCTCAGAAAGATCAAATGCAAGAATTCATTCATCAATAATAAGAGAAGCTTGCTAGGGTAAACATTGAACTGAGGAGATTGGCTGTAGAAAATTATAATCTATCAATGAAGGAAGTGCATGCTTTTCACCAGAAATTGGCCATTGAGATCATTGCCTGGAAGAATAAAGCCCTCAAATTTGAGAAAGTGAAGAATCACTAGAAGGACCAGGTTGGCCTATAAAAAGAAGTGAATGAAAAACAAATTCAGATGATGAAGGTGAAACTAAATGAAGCCCTTCAGCAACTCTAACAAGAAAGAGAGGTGAAAACCTATCATTAATGGGATCAATGCTTGCAACAAAGTAGAGATCCACTTAAAGGAGTTGCAAACGAGGAGATGATAAAGTACATGGAGTTGGCCAATCTCTAATATGCAAACCTGGTAATGCTGATAGCTAGACGACCATAGTTAGAATTAGAACAATAAGTGGCTAGCTTGTATCTATTATACAAGGTGGAGTTCAAGCATCATGAAGACACCAAGTAGAAGCTTGAGACTACAAATGCTAAACTTGAAATTCTCAGAGCCAAATTCAGAGATCAACAATCTATCGTTGAGAACCTAATTGGATGGATGAATGACTACTAGGAGCTGAAGAACACAATCAAGACATTTGACATTGAATGCAAATAGTTTGCTACCTGGATTGTTAATGCAAAGGATTTGTTTCTAGCAATCCTGTGTCCTTGGGATGGTGCATGATCCTTGGAGTAAGGAGGAGAAAATGAAAGCACTATTGGATATTTTCTGCCTTCTGCCTGAAGTTGCAGTAGCAATAGGATAGCTATAGCCACCTCAACTACCTGTGTGTGAAGCTAGTGAAGGTCCCTTGAAGCCTTAGGAACCACCACCGCCTAGGACCGTCTGATCTTCTCTAATAAGCTTCACACCATCAAGGAACATGCTATCTAAGTTTTGAAGAGTTGATTCATGGTGTTTAATTTTGTGTCTTGAATACCTTCATTCTTTGTAATGTGTGGATCTGTACACCTGGGCACTCCATTTTTTATCAAGTCAATTAGTTTGTTTTATTCGAAGTAAGTTAATCAATAATTTCATACCTTCCTAATTTTGTAAATGAACTCGAGGATGAGTTTTCATTTAGTCGTGGGGGTATGATGAGTTGCATTAAGTTGGTTGCATCGATGAGGCCTCATCAACACAGCCTCATTGACTGGGCCTCATCGATGAGGCCTAGTTGACGCATCTTACCATGCATTGATGAGGCCCCATTGATGTAGTGTTGAAAATCAACTATAAATACACGTGTGTAGCTGCATTTATGGCAAGTAGAGATCGTAGTTGTAGTATAGCTCTTGCATTTTTTCCATTTGAAAGTTAGAATTTTCCCCTGAGTGCCTCTAGTAGGAGTCATTAAGTGTACGGATCTTTATTCGAGCATTGTTGTACTTGAGCACGATAGTGTGTGCAGCAATAAAGATGAGCTTTCTGATAAACCTTGTAGCACTTTGGATAGATTAGCTATTTTATTTATGCAATTACTATTCTCAATTATTTATTAAATTTTTTCAATTAGTTATTAAATATTTTCCAGTTATTACGTTAATGAGGCAATTAAGTGAGATAGATTACACACATAAGTANATTAGTTAAATGCTAGTTAATTAGTTAATTAGTTTATTTAGTTTATTTAATCAAGTCCCTTCTATCTACATTTTGAGCACCAAACTATAAAACACAAAATGATAACAATCAGATGTCTCAATTACACTTAACCATACCAATGAACATCACAAGTGTAATTGGGAAGACAATGATTGATCTTAGGGCTAGATTCACTTCCTAAAGGACTAGTGCACTGAAAACAATAAAGTCCATGTAATTTGACCACATCGTGCGTGAACACTTGTGATTCATATGGTTAGATGTAGGGGTACCTTACCACTCATCAATTTGTAATCAAGTAAACAATATAAGTTACAAACAACCTCAATTAGTAGTTGTAGTTGGCACGAAAGTCCTAATGGCAATAAAGAATAAAGAAGAATGTAAGAAAATTTCAAATAAAGCATAATATAGAAAAAACTGTAAAATACTCAAGAAAATGAAAAACATATTTAAAATGGTGTAAAATAAAAAAGTTAAAAACTGAGGAGCCACTTTGTTAAATATCAACATCAATGGCCATCTGCTCGGTGACTAAGTTGAAAGGGAGAGATTCAAAAGATTGAGCATGTTTGGTCATTGATTGAGGCATTATCTTCATTGGCTATTATTAATTCAAGGAAAGGCTTGAGTTGTTGGGTGTTGACTAAGAATCTTTTATTTGGTCTATTAAGTTAATAGATCATCATAGCCCTAGATGGAAAGGTTTCATAGATAATATAAGGGCCCTCCCATCATGTCTAAAATTTTGTGCATTGTGGCACGTGCATGAGGCTCTAGTAGAACATCTTATCTCCTAGTTAAAAATTTAGCTTCCTAATCCTAAGATCATGATGTTGTTTATTATGTGCCTTATGAACTTCATTTGATGATAGGGCCACTAATTGATTCTCATCTAGCATGTTGAGGTTCATCAATCTTTCCTTTTGATCTAGACTTAAGTCCAAGCCAAGGTCACAAACTATTGAAAGTGTACAAAGTTCTAGATGGAAAGTGTTGGTAGCTTTCTATACACTAGCTCATAGGGAGAGTACCCAATAGGAAGTTTCCATGTTGAACAATAAGCCCAAAGGGCAACATTGAGTTTGTTGCTCCAGTACTTCCTATATTTACTAACAGTACGTATTAGTATTTGGTAATTTTTCTATTAGTAACCTCAACTTGACCATTGGCTTGGGGGTGGTAAAGAGTTAGTTTATGTTCAACCCCCAAGCGTTGCATGAGCTTTCAAAAAGTGGCATTCATGAAATGTGTTCCATTATCTAAAATTAGTGCATGTGGCACACCAAACTTGTTTACAATATTTTATTGTATAAATTGGACCATCGTAGATGATGGACAATTGGTGGTAGGTGCAGCTTCAGTCCATTTGGTGCAATAGTTAACAACCACGATAATGTAGGCCTTTCTGTTTAACATACAGATGATGAACCCCATGAAATTGATTCCCCAAAGATCGAAAGGCTCTAGCTATTAAATCCAAAATGAGGTCCTTCTATATGCACGTTCATCCCTCCATCACGTTGGTATTTGTCACAGCAGAAGAAGTAATGGGCATCCTTGAAGATTGTAGGCCAATAATATCCCGTCATGAGGATCTTAATGATCATTCACCTTTTGACATAGTGGCCCTCACAAGGGCCTTCATGTTCATCTTAGAGGACTCGAGGTTGATCTACATCAAGGACATACCATCGTACCAAGCCATCCACACAAACCTTGTAGAGGCTACCATCTTAATAAAGTGTTTGGCTTAATGAAGAAATTGTTGTTTCTTCTTGTGGTCCCACTCTTGTGGCATCTCCTGTGTGAGTCGATAGGAGAGGATGTTATCATACCAGTTCATTTCTTTAAAAGATTGCTTATTAATAGCACCAAAAAAAGGAGTTCATCAGGAAACTGATCTAACAGTGGGCTCTCCTCCTTGCTATCCCATCATAATCAAGATAAGTGGTCAGCTACCACATTCTTAATCCCCTTTCGATCTACCATTCTTAGATCCAACTCTTAAAGGATCACTAGACATGGTATGATATGGGGACTCATCATTGGCTTGTTCATCAAGAACTAGATGGCACTATGATCAATGTGCACAAAAACTTTGTATCCAAGCACAGTGTCTAAATTTCTCTAATGCATACACCACTATCATAAGTTCTTTTCCAATGGTGGTGTAGTTAAGTTGTGCATCCACAATGCTTCTTCTTGCATAGTGGACATAATATGGACGTTTTTGATCATCCATCTATGTAAGCATGGCTCCCAAGGCATAGTTTGATGCATCTATCATGATGTGGAACTATGGACTAATTAGGTGCTCAGAGAATTGGAATCTTCATGAGCTTCTGCTTGAGTTGTTGTAATGCATGCTCACATTTCCTAGTCTAGAAGAAGGATGCATATTTCTTCATAAGCTCCACCAATGACTTGATGATTTTAGAGAAGTTCTCAATGAAGTGCCTATAGTAACCAGTGTGGCCAAAGAATGACCTCAGGTCCTTCATAGTATCTAGTTGTCTAGTGATTCTTTGGATGATCCTTATTTTTTTTGGATCTACTTCATTCCCTTTATTCAAATTTAGTGCCCCGAAATAATGCCTTCTTGGATCATTAGATGGCTCTTTTGCCAATTGAGCCTCAAGTTAGTTTCTACACATTATTGAAGAACATAATCCAAATGATCCAAGGCTTGCTCAAAGGTAGCCATGTAGGTAGAGAAGTCATCCATGAAGACTTCTACCTCGCTACTAATTTGTTGTTGGAAGATGCTTAGGACCAACCATTGGAATGTGGTGGGAGCATTACATAAGCCAAAGGGCATCTTTTTGTATGCAAATGTCCCCTAGGGACTTGTGAATGTTGGCTTTGGCTTGGTCCTTTGACACAATATGAATTTGGTTATAGCCACTATAACCATCTAGAAAGCTATAGTAGCAATGCCTTACGATAGTGTCTAGCACTTGATTCAAAATGGTAATAGAAAGCTATCTTTTTAGGTGGGCATATTCAACATTTGAAAGCCTATACAAACTCTTCACTTCCCTTCTTTCTTTGGTACAATAACAAGTAGGCTAATCCACTCACTATCTACGATGGGGTAAATGAACCCAATCTTGAGGAGTTATTCAACTTCCTTCTTGACAATTTGCTTAAGCTTGGGATTCAAGCATCTTTGTGGCTACCTTTTAGTTTGATGGAGGAATTTTTATACATTCTATGTTGGCATATCCTAGGGTTAATTCCTATTAGCTCATGCTATGACTAGGCAAAGGCTATTGGCCATTTGTTCACAACTTCCAACAGTTTCTTATTTTATATTAAAGTAAGTGTGGCATTGATAATGACTAGCTTATCATTGTCTAAGAAGATATATTCCATTCCTGCTAGTAGAGCTTTTAACTCAAGGGACTACTACTTGAAAGTTTCTGGATCTCCAACTCTCCCCAATTGATTTTTCTTTTTTCATTAGAGAGTTTGTGATGGATTTGCTCCAACTGATCCATGCTTTCTACATAAGAACTTATGAGGCTCTTAGCTAAATCCATGCATATTGTTGATTCATCCTCGTTTTCAGTTGTTGGCCACTAAGTGTTCTCCTGTTTAGTGGTTGCTACATGTAAGCACCTTTGAATTTCTATGTCATCCACATACTGATTGCATGCCTTAAGTGATGTGCTTTTTACAGTCCATAGTTTTTGCATGCAATGACACCTTGTGTCATTGTACATGATGTATGGAACTCTCCTCTTCTCAATTTTTCCAAATTCATTTTCCTTGAAAATTTCCAAGGAAAGGTCTCTGATCCCCAACTATGCATCTATAGTGCTTTGCCATGCTCTTCCCATGATGATAAGGAAGTTTCCTTTGTTTTTCTCCACATGGATTACTAGGAAATTAGTAGGATATGATCATCCATAAATGGTGGTCATAATGTCTTTCACCAATTCTAAAGGAATAGTGATGGATTAGTCTATTAATGCCAGTTTGATATTGCTCTTTTTCAAGGAAGTTAGGTTCCAGCCTTTGTACATTTCTTACAAAATCAAGTTAACTTCAGAACTTGAGTTCAGAAGAGCTTTACATGGTTCATTTTCAGCAATCTACAAGTAGACAAGAGGACTCCTAGGATCAAATCTTTTCCTAGGAAGATGACTAGCCTTAATTTAATCTATGACCACATGGGTCAACATGATGGTGTGCAGCTGGAGAGTGCTCTAGTTTGAAGGTTGCTCGATAGGCATTTCAGAGGAGATAGTAGTAGGATTAATAGCCATAAGAGTTTGTGAGGGCTTCATGGGGCTGTTGGTTATGAAGAATGGTCTTTTTTGAGGCTTGGATTTTGAACCACTTAACTGAGAAGCTGACTATAAGTTTATGGCCCTCGTAGCATTTCTTTGCAGTGGCTAGGCAGGTATCTAACCCTGCATGGATGGAGCGGGTGGCAAAGGAGTTGAAGGAGGAGGTGTAGGAATGGAAGAGTACGAAGGATAATAGTAGAAAAATTGGGACTCCTCCCCTTGGTGATGGTGCTCTATAGTAGTTAAGAGGGTAATAGTGATGTGGGAAGGAAGTGGGACTAGAAGAGTCACATGGAGAGATGGACTGCTGAATGTAATACCCATATGGATTCGGTTGATGATGCTGCCTTGGAGATGGCATCCCCCACGACTATGGGTGTTTCCATTGCTAATATTGTTCCTAAGGTTGGGGTGGCACTCCACTCAAATAGTAAGCTTATTGGTGGAACTGCTACCGATAGTTACCTTATGGATAAGGCAACCTCCTCGGTGCTTGATGTTTTGCTAGTCTAGGATTTAAAGCATGCATTCGAGATTCTTGTAAGTGTGACACAGTAGGGCAACATCCCTTGGGATGTTCATATTAGCATATCTCACAACCATCATTATTAGTTTTAGAATCTACAAGTTCTTCTACTATTGCAGTGTTGCCCTTAGCTTTATAATGTTCACATTTAGCCTCCTTCTTCTTCCTTCTCTCACGACCACTACCTCCTTAATCTCTACTTTCCTCTATAATCTTCAAAGAAATTTAGAATTTTTCATCCAAGGAATCCCACATTTTATCAACTTTAGCCAATATTTCAGTGACCAATTTTTGGATTGGCAAGGTTTTCCTTTGCACCACTTCATCAAGTGGTGCCTCCTCTTCATTTTTGCAAAAACAAACCTCCCTTTTGTAGATGGAAGGGTCTTTGTTATATTTCTTTATACTTTCTCAATTTTTTAAGCTCTCCCTCTTCTTTGGACACTTTCTCAATGAACCTTTGAATCTAATGAAGCCTTAGCTCAGAAATTCTTCCTTGGGCATAGACCCCAAGGGTTCTCCTTATTTTAATTTTGAGCCCATCTATGATATGGCATAGTTGATTCTTTTGAGAGTATTCATAACTTGGGCATCAGTGTAACAAAGAATAGTACCTATCCATAGCTGCATCCAAGGACTCACGAGTGCCCTATTTCCACCCTTGGATTTGCCTCTTCAAATTGGACACTCTGAAGTACATTTGATACTTGTCATTGAACAGCTCTAGCATCGTACTCCATCACTGAATAGATTCTGGTTCCAAGGACCAATACTAGCTCTTTGCTTCTTTGATGAGTATTCATGGAAATAGTTTCAACTTTTGACATTCATTTTCCACATTCTACAAGGCACAGGCATCATCAAAGGCTTGCAGATGATTTTATGGATCTAAATTGTATTTCCCCTCAAACTTGGTGATATTATTCATATCCAGCTATTTGATTAAGCTATCCTTCACATGCCTGGTTGATATCCTAATAGCCTCTAAAATTTTTAACATATTTCTAGTAGCCAACAAAGGCTCATAATAGTCATTGTAATCTATGTGGCCCCTATCATGATCATGATGCCTATGATGAGTCCTATTGTCCCTTTGTTCTTTGTGATGGTCATCCCCACATTGCTCATGCACATGATCTTTGTTGTCTCAGTAGGATCTGTGATCATCCCTATCCCATCATTCATCTTCATCATGATTTCTATTGCCTATGCTTCTCCTATCAAAGTTGGAGAAGGAAGACGATGAGGATGATGAAGGTGAAAAGGGAGGAGAACCAACATCAAAGTAGTGCCTACCATCCCCTCTTCTTTGATCCATACCTTGATCATCATGTTTGTCTCTCTCCTGGTGTTTGTCATTGTTCTTGCCTTGGTTATCATCTTTCGAGGCCCCTTGGTCTTGAGGTCCATTCTTTCCATAACTAAGGTTGTCCATAGTTGAATGTAACCAATGGTAAAGGGTCTCCTCATCAAAGAGAGGGGGAGAATTTTTATTTTGGAAAGCACCTAAAAAGAAGTCCTCACCTTCTTTGTGTGTTTGTAGGAACAAGTGGGTGGGAAACCTTTTGCCTTTTGAGGTCTCATATCTAGCTTCCATTGGTTGATCTTTCTTTCATTGTGCTTTTGTGTGATGATAATCCTAATAAGCATGGTCATGAACCTCATACTCTACATTGAGTCCAACAATGCCCAACTTGATGAGATTGTTTAACAGCATTACTAGAATAGATCGGTTGGGAGGCAACATAATGTTGCCTCTATATCCCTCCATCATAGCTGCTAGTCCTAGTGCAGGATGAAGGTAAAATCCAAAGTGTAAGCATTTAGATGGGTGTATACCACTTTGAATTATTGGGGCATAGGTGTCTTTTGGCCTTCTTGCCTTTGATTGGATTCACCTATGAATGGCGGTGGAGAGTCTTCCATACAAGAAGAAGCCATATTAGTGATTTTGTAAAAACAATGTGCATTTGTTATTATTCTTTATCTTAATGGTTTTAATGTTAGGGTCATTTATAACATCATTAAATGATTTCACTATCTTTCTTAGGTAGCATACTTAGCTAACTAAAATCCCTGGCAATAGCACCAATGATGAGTGACAAGTAGTCCCTATGTCCAACCATACGAATCACAGGCATTGTACTAGTGATTTGGTCGAATTCCATGGACTTTAGCTCTCTAAATGTACAATAACCAAGGTAGTGACCTAAGGACGTGATTGTTGTCTTCTTGGCTTTACTTGTGTAAGCGCAAGTGTATGCTTTAAGTGTAAGCCAATGCACATGATTTGTATTGATTTTATATTTTATCAACTTTAATCTAAGTGTAAAACAAAGTAATTAAGTGTGAATTAATATAAGTAACTATCTAATGCCTTAATCTATTTCCTAACATAAGTATCTGGGCCCATCTTCCATGCACATCTTGAACTTATTAAGAATGCTACTAGGTTACCAAGTGTTAGGCTATTGGACGAACCAAGCAAGAACACTGCTAAGATTACCAAGCGTTAATGGTATGTTTGAGGTGGTGGTACTTATGTGTATTAATTAAGCATATCAATTAACCAAGAACATGAATGTAAAGTGCATAATGATACAGTGCATGAAAGCAAACATTAATCTATTCGAAGTGTTGCAAAGAGTTCCAAGAATCTTGTCTTTATTACAGGCACATCAAATTGTTAAGGTACATTGATGCTCGAATAAGGATCCATACAACCCTTGAAGTCCTATTGCAGGCACACACAAAAATATTGTAGCTTTCACAGAATGAAATTGCAAAAATTTAGCTACTCTATTGACTCAACAATGTCATAAATACGATGGGTACACACATTTATATAGGCAAAGCTAGACACTACATCAACACATCAACCCATGCATCGACAAGGATGCGTCAATGCATGCCCATTAACACAACCCAACTCATGATTTATCACCAACATTTGATCCTATAAAATTTTCCCTTTAATTTCATTGGTATTTTTTTTATCACATAGAACACCACTAACTAGTCTCCATTTTAAATATCCTACAATTTTATTTCTTATATCTTTATCAATATCACAATCTAATTGGAGAATTAATCCCAAGTAATAGAACTGATTGCATTGAGAGACTCTTTGGTCTTGAATTGTTACTTCCATTTCACTACTGTTTATGCTATTATTGAAATTGCATTCCATATATTATGTCTTCTAATTTTTAAGCCTTCTGATTCTAGACTTCTTCAACTTACATATCTTAGCTTTGAAATCCTAATTTGAAATCTATTCATTTAATTAGATTTATCTAGGAAAAAACCCTAAATAATATGTTTGTTGAAAGGTTGGATCAAACAATTGTCTTTTAATGGAACTTGAACCTCAACAATTTTAATTCCCATGAAACATAATCATAAGATCTATATTTGATTACCATAACTTTGGGGTCAACAAATCAAGATGTGTGTCATCAAAATGATAAATTTTTTTTAAAATTCCAAAAGTTAAAACATTAAACTACCAATCCTCATGGAAGGTTATGCATTGGGGTTGAGCGCTTGTTAACTAACTTAAAAATCAACTTATTTATATCTATACATTCTGTTTAAATCACTGAGAAATACCTTTAATTACTTTACATTAATTATTCTCGTAACTAGCCAATCATGAATTCAAGTTATTTCTATTAGAAATAGTGTGAATGTATACTCTTATCCTAGTACTCAATAGTGTTTATTTCTTATGTTATAATGTTGTTGGGTTATGTTAGACATTAAAAGTGTTAATGTTTTGTTGTTGAAAACCAAAGAAATAAGGTTAGGTTGAGAGCCATCCCCAAAAAGGAAAGGTGCTACAAACTTTCATGTTAAGCCCATGACCAAAGGGGCAAAATCCTCCAACCCAAAGTATAAATAGGGGTGAACCCTTTCCATTTGCCTCACACATTTGTGCATTAAATGAAAGAGCTATTTCTTCATCTTGTGTGTATGCATTCAAGCTTGCTTAAGTTGAAGCTCTCCTACATTTAATTCCACTTTTCCCTTCTTACATTCTTGCAAGCATGAGCTCTTGCAATTGAAGCATTCTCAATGTCTAATGTTCTCTAAGGACTCTCACAATTCTCTCACAATGAGCTTCACAATTTCTCACATCTAGCCACACAAACCCTCACATTCTCACAAGGAAAAACCTCTCATTCTTACAGGTTCTTGCAAGGATTCTCAAGTTTCTCATGTTTTATGTTTAATTTGATATTTATAGCATGCTTTTTTATGTTAGTTGTATGTATGTTTTCATAATGTCATGTTTCATGTTCATAGTGAATGTTTGAAGCAATTTGAAAGTTGAAAGCTTAAATTTTGTGGGGGATTCATGTATATTTAACTCTACTAGTCCTAACCCCAAATACAAAAGGAGAAGGATTAGCATTAGGTTGGTAACCAACTACAAAACCTTGTAAAATCTTATGAATGAATTCTTTTTCAAATCTTCTAGATGCTAGGACATTTTCTAGATGTGATGCCCAACAATCATAGGGCTCAATTGTTGTGAAAATTGGGCAAGGGCTTGGTAGGGTGTCCTCCAATTGACATGCAACATATAAACAAAGATCTAGTTCTTCATAGAGGCAAATTACCAAAAAAAAAAAAAAACACTCAATGTCTCTTGTACATTCCATAAAATTGTAGGTCTAACTAGTTTATAAAAATAAAGGTTTTAGGGTTTTAGGTCTCATTTCAAGCACAATTGCATGGACTATGATTTGACTACAAGCTGGTAGAACACTCACAGTGACCTTGTAGTGAGTTTTTAGTTTTTTCTATGTAGACTATGACTTGCAATCCATGCAATTCACATAGTGACCTACCATATTTCTAGCACAAATTGACTATGACCCACAATCTTACTAGAGGTGTTTAACCGTTCTTGTTTTAGCTTAGACTACAACTTGCGGGCCACTCATAATACATATTGTGACCTATACACAACTGGCAAAAATTGTTGTGACCTACACCATGAGTTATAGTTGCCTTGTGAACAATCAAAAATAGTTATAGTGGCCTTCATCATGACTTGCAATTAGTGACATTCACACTCATGGTAGCCTTTCCTAGCTTCAATTGATCCAAGACCTCAACCATCATACAATCAAGGCTAACCTTGCCACCACAACTCAACAATTTCAAAACAATGATACCTATTACCTTTGAAGATGTAACAATGTGTATTTGATCTTTGAAGTTATTTTATCACATCATCATTGAAACAAAAGTGTACCAGTACCCATACCAATTTTATCATCTAATTGCAAAATTGATTTTAGTTGGCAGAATTACTTCATCTTATTGCATAAATTCCATTTACTATAGTATGTAATTTGATTAACTTTTTGTACTTTTTGTTGATGTAGATAGTTATTATCATCTTCTTCATCCTAACCTTGTCCCAACAAAATGGGAACAAAACTAAAAGATATCAAATGGCTAGGTATGGTTATAGTTGCCACTATTTTATCCTCTATAAAACATCCTAGTTAATATATTATGGTATTCATTATTTAACGATATCTACCTTTTGCTCCGAGTGTATTATCACTGCGTTCCCTTCCAACATATCAATATTTTATATCAAGTAGTGTTCTAGACGCGAGAGCTGTGAAAAATTTAATCATAGTTACCATGCTTCCAACCCAAAGGGATTAAAAATTTTGATGCAGTTTCACATAAGAAAATTACATAATTCTTAAATTTTTAAAGCTGAAATATTATACAAATCAGACCACCACCCTTCAGACTGGAAACAAGTGCTTAACAGTGAATAAACAACCACTTTAGACAGTTTCCATCAAGGCACAATGCAGGGTCTATTACAATGGGCTAAAAATGTTTACAATTTGATTAATGGTCAATTTTTGCATCGAATTCCACAGAAACATTTACTAAAAGTCCAATTACATACCAAAAAAGTGCAAACACCTTTCACTTTACATTTGTTCACTAGCTACAATATTTCGAAGGCCACCAGCAAATAGAAAACTAAATAACAGAGTTAGTTTCCTCGTAATTCTGGCTCAAATAACAGAGTTAGCCAACCCATTAACCTTGCTGGTAAGGGAAAGGCCTCCTGGCATGTGAATACTGATAAATATGGTTGGATTAACACCATATTAGGACAACTAGATCAGACAATGATTAACACACACAAGCCAATACTAAAACATTGGCTTTTCTATTTGTATATGAACGGAAATTTTTTTTGGAAACTCGAAGGTGGAGATTTTATTATATCTGTAGACCAAAATCTAAAAAATGCTTAACCAAGTGCAGTTACAGCTAACTTTTACGAATTACATCTCTCTTTCTGATAATGCATGTTTAAAAAATCACTGAATTAGAAGTAATTTGGAGACTTCTAGATTAGTTTCCTTATATTTCGAGCTATGACCCGTGAGATCAGCCGACCTGCTAACCATACGGGAATATTTAAGGCCTCCTGCTGTGTGGAAAATGGCAGCTATCATTTGACATAACCAGATGATGAAGACTAGATTAGAATTTGGTCACAAACACACAAGCATAACATGAAATCAAAATTAGTTCATACTACCATTAACAGACCTCTAGTATAGCTGATAGCACAGGCATAATATTTTGCATGGTCTGTGTCTGTTGGAGAATTGATAGAGCTTCATTCCAAGTGATCTGATTGCTGTGATCCTTCAACAATTTATCTCTATTTTCCTGACATAAAAATCAGTATTCATGAACATCTACTTGAATGAAAGCTAACTTGAGGAGTCTATAATTAAAAATGAACTTAGGATACTTGTCAGGATAAAGACAACACAGGCACCTTTTCATACAGTTCCTGTAATAATGTGATGAACTGCTGCATTGTATCCAAGCTTTTTAGATCTTCATCCTCCACCACATGAATAGGTAGTTGGGAAGGTGCAGGAAAATTTGACATAATACTAGCGGCTGTCTTCTCAAATGTTACTCTATTCAAGGCATCTATTCCCTTCAATATCATCATTCGATGCAGGCTTAGGAGCTATTCTCGTACATCAAAAATAGACATTTCAAATGCTAACAAAAGAAGTGAAATGCTTTTATGTGCATTACCTTGACCAATTCATCCAGGAATATTTCCCTTACAAATTTCCCCTAGAATACAGATTTGACACACAAAAGTTACCTTACCGATGTAAACACATTGAATTCATAAACTTGGAATGACACTACGATTATCTGACAAATTTACCCAAAAGTTAGAAAATACCCAATACAAAATTCCCTAAACTTAGAATGAAACTATCAATAAGTAAATTTGAATGCAAAAGATTACCTTTTCATCAAGGGTAAATTTAAGGATCCTCTTCATTGTATATTTGGGGCCCACATTAGCATTTTTGTCCTTCCTTGCTAAAGTTTCATCTGTTGGAGACCTTATGGACTATCATGCACAAAAATTAATGCTAAATTGAAATTTAACAGATGAGAATGAATACCAAAGAAACAAATCATTGTTGCTTTTTGAGCATATCAACTATTTTTTATCTTGAAATAGTTCTACAATTACTTTCAAAATGCAGAAAATACCTGAACTAACACTTATCTGTCATAAACAATTCTATTATACTACATAGAACAAACCTCAGCAATAAGAGACTCCAGCCTGTCCACACGAAAGATTCCATCCTGCGGTTTAAGAGCATGAATATCATTTTCCATTTGTAGCCTATGTCCAATTGGGTGCTTGAATGAAATAATTCCAATTTCTGGGCCATTACTAAAGATAAGGAAACTCATGAAATCATTCTTAAGCCATAAGGTAAGAGACTTTAGTTTAGCTACCTCGTAAAGGAGAGATCGTAACGCTGATCTAAGCTGAGGAGAGCTGTCTGTTAACACTTTACGAGCAATCCAAGGATACGAACTACCTAATACTTTATAATTTGGATCATTGTTTAGAGCTATTCCTTCCAACACTGCTAGACTGCCAATTTTTTAATGGACAAGTAGAAAGAAGATTTTTATTAATTATAAAATTATGGAGGCTGAACTTAAAATATAAATTATTGAAAGATGAAAAAAATGAGAAGCAGCAGGAAACTTGAATGCATCCCAATGAGTATATAGATGCTGAAAATTCAGGAAAAGAGGTGTTTCGTTCAATAGTCAATCATATCATTGCTCAAGTGTCTTAAGATTTACAAAATAAGCAATTTTTTGAGCTTTTTTTTTTCCACGTTTTTGCCCTGAAGTGAAGGCCAGCACTCTCCAAATACACAGAATGACCTTCTTGATGGTCTTCGTGTTAAGCAATATTTATTTTGCAGAATATAGTAGATACTTAGATGTTACCATTAAAATTATCAATGGATGGAAACGAAGGGTGAAAAACCATTGGAGTCACTTTAGTCTTGCCTTGGGATATAGTCCAGTGCACATAAGCACTTTTGAAGAGTATCCAGATAACTAACAAGAATGCACGTGCATGTAGATGAGATTTATGATGTGCTCTCTTTTTTTTGAAGTTAATATGATGTATCAAGGGTCTTTAAATACGACCTAAGAATGAAAAATGATACATCAGAACCAATGACATACTTCTTACATCTCTTTCCAATATCAACTTATACTGTTCATGGCTTTCCTCTTTTTCTATTAGTTTCAAAATATATAATATACATTTTCTCTAAGTTAATGTTCATTTCCAACAAATAACATTTTCAGTTTTGTTGAGCTCTTACTTTTCCTCATTTCTCTCATAATTTGCTATGAAAGCATAACCCATGTAATAACTTGTCCCGGGAATGTCTTTGAATTGTTTTGCATTTATTATACCAGGTAGCTAAACTTTTGTTATTCTTAAAATGCCTTGATATGCTGACTACTGGAATTAATGTTAATACTCATCTCCACATATGCACACCTGCCCTTTTCTAGCCAGAGGCAAGTGTTCAATATGTATAATTTCTTTTTATTTTAATAAAAACTTAATGGACCCTTCAACAAAGAAGCTGTCACACACCAAATACCTCCAACCCTACAGCAACTTGTAGCCCACACAAGAGATTACCAACCTTGGTTAGAATGATGAAGGCATTTGTTAATAATGATAAAAAAAAACATGATATACCAAGTGCACATGACAAAAAATCATAACCTAATACATTCATGCTCAAGAAAATCAAACCCACGGCTTATGTAAGATCCTGTGCATGAATCACAATTCACAATAAATCTGACAGGTCCTTATGAAATAATCCACAACTTGTCCAAGCCAAAACAACAAACATCCATCAATAATTAAGATGCAACAAAGGTTTGGAATACACACCTTTATGATTAGGTTGATTTAACTTAAAGAAGAAAAACACAAATCATTCTTGGATTGATGTTTAGCCAGAATCCTTACCCGAGAAAAAAAAGAAGAAGAGCAACACCAAAAATTAATCACCAAAGTCTCACACAAGTCAGGTTTAGCTGGAACAGCCTCCAAAAACAGCCTGATGTGTAGCCAGCAATAGTAGGTGCCCAACCATACAAGATGAACTCTATGTTTAGCTCGAAAAAGATAGGTCAGCATAAGCAAGAAAAAAAACTTCACAGTTCTTTCTCCCCTTTCCTTACTCCTCAAACTAGCATAGGCTCACCTTATATGGCAAAACAATAAAAACAATAATAAAACCCCTACTATTTATAGGTTGAATGAGACTCGAAAGCTCAGGCAAAGACTTGTACACATGTCTATACAATAGCTAAACTAGACAACCCATCTTCCAATTTTTTCTTGATTTGTGACATGACAACAACTGAACTTAAACAAGCAAGGTCATGAGTAAGTGGACACATGTGAGAGAGGCAATACCCAAGAGAGCCTCAAGTCTTTGTATTTTTTAAAACTATTAATATAAAGTAAACAACATACATATTAAAAATAAATATTATCATGAACATGTTCAAAAAGTACGTCAAGCATACATCACCATGTATTCACTTGTGGCTGACCTAACTTTTTTTTATAAAGTCACTTTAATTTTAAAAGGCTAAGAGTGTTTCTGATGTATTTTTGGCTATTTGTCTATTTTTTTTAAAACAATTTTCATGTATTTGCTAGCAAAAAGCATTGATATTAAATGTTTTACACATCTAATGTTTAACACATATCAAGCCGGTTAAAACAAGCACAAGCATGCTATGGCTACCTTGGTAAAAATTAATAATTTAATCAAACCAAGGAATATATAGGCCCACAAGGTACCTTTTTAACTTTTTAACATTAAAATCTCAAAATTTAGGATTTGAATCAAGAACTAATTATAGATCTATACTCTGCATGTAAAATCAAGTTAACCCACCGAATTTGAGTGCATTCTGATACCTGTATTTTTTAAACATAATTTGATTAATTAAATTATTCAATAAATTAAGAATTCTAACAAAGCACCAAAACAAACCATGGATTCTATTTTCATTAATTTCAAAGTATTAATTTAAAATAATGCTAGACTTTACCATTCTTTAACTGTTAACAAAAATATATTTCTATATTTTAAAATAATAAATAATTAGAAAAAAATTATGAATAAATAGTAAATTTGCTTAAATCATCCAATCAAAAGTATTCATATTAACTTAGAAGCATTAGCACCTTTCGATATACTGTATATATATATAATCTTTCAATGGTAAGCATTTAATAAAGTACTAAGTTCACACGTATATACATGGGGCACTGCATCATGTTATTAAAAATAGTTTGCATGAAACCTTGATTTCTGATATGTTTCATTTTAGGCCATGATGATGCAGCATAGAGGACATTAATTTTTATCGTTGCAGCAACAATTATTCACCATGAACAATGCTCATAAAAAATCAATAGCATGCTGAATCTTACAATCTTTGTTTACGATAGTATCAGGAAAAAAAAGTAGAAATCCGTGTGAAATGATCACTTTACATTTATTGCAAAACCTTTAAAAAACTGCTAAAGGTAAATTCTATATGGGTTGATCAGAATAGGATGAAGAGAAATAAATGATATATTTACCTACGAATCACCAATGAAAAATAGGAAGGTATCTGAAATTTGTAATTGTACCTATAAAATAGCAAACAATCATAACCAAAATATCAGAGATTTTATGTAAAAACACATTTTTGAAAAATCGAATTACAGCATTAATGACAAAAAGTCAATCTTATTAAAGAAACATAATCACGCCCTCATATGGCAGTGAAAACGTCTGAAATAGTTTCATAAAGGGTGACTATGTTTCACTATCTAGAATGTGACAGATGGACAATAATAGTTGAACTCAAAACAGTGTAGAAATTTTCTTATAAAAGATCAACATAAAAAACAAGCAACAAACAGTGCAAATTTTAAATGTTACTAAAGCCACCGATGAGGTCTAGAAACATATGAAATAGGCAGGCATAAATAACAAAAATGACGCATTTCAGCCTCCAGTTCAAATAGCTTAAGTATTGATCTTGATCCGTAGATATCCATATTCAAATTTGTGCTTGCTATCATATGTAGTTCTTGCTTGAGTGTGTGGATCTACGCTCATCTTGCTGGACAAGCAGAGGGATAAAGTGTGATGAAGGAGAACCCACACATGAAGTTCAAATAACCCCAAACATAAAAACAAAAACCGAAAAAAAAAAACAAACATAAAAACAAAAACCAAACAAAATGAAGTTGTTTACAAATAACCCCTTGGGTATCTATATTTTTTGAATTGTGTATAAAGGGGGTGCATTTGCTGCTGGGTGTCAATAGCAACAACTTTTCCAGCTTTCCGGCTTGCTAGGAAAACTGGGGATCACACTGGCGGAAAGGATGCACTGGGCCACCCAGTGGGAAGCTAACCAAAGACATGTCCAAAACAAAAAGGCTTACACTAATTAATATTTTGTTAATTCACAATGGCCAATGGTGATCAATGAAACACAGAGAGCTCAGAAGCATTGATCATGGAAGACAAAATAAAGATCATCACCCAAAGGCACAATGCTCATCCCACCAAGGCAATGTCTTGGGAGGGTCAGTAGATGAACAAAGGTCTAACATCTTTCGAGTGGCTGCACCTAGTCAATAAAAGATAAAATGGTAAATAAAAAAGTGACTGTACCGAAATGTATGCAAAGCCACCCTTGAGACCTCTCTCATGTCTAAATCCTTGAACTACAAATATAATGTGTTTTGACTTAATCTATACAAGTCCAAGGCTTACAATAGCATATAAAGCTTGAGGGGGTAGATGAGAGGAAAGGTCTTCAAAGTGTGAGGTAAAGAGAAGCCTCCAAAGTGCCTCTAGATAGAGAAGTAGATAATGGCTTGAGAGAGAAGAGTGAGCTCTTCTTAAGCACTATTGTGCGTGGGAGCCATTTGGACAATGTGTAAGGGAATGATGACAATCATTGTTGTATGGCTATAAGCCTTGTGTGAGGAGTGTGATTGTGAGAATCTTGAGTGTTCTATGTTCTTAGGGATTGTATGCTTCCAACTTCTTTGTAATTCATTTTCCATTGCAAGCAAGAACAAAGATTTGTTTTGGACTTGCTGGGGTGTTCTCCAAGCCCAGCAAAAGGAAATTCAGTCACGGCAAGAGTTGGGTGCCGATCTACATGACAAGGAAGTGGATGTCCCGAGATAGCTGCAAGAGTTGGATTTGGAAGAGATGTACTGGCAACAACGATCACAAGTTAGATGGCTTCGAGAAGGTGATTAGCAAACGTGGTTCTTCTTTGTGGCAGCCAAATCTAGGGGACAGAACAAGAAGGCTCTTCATTTGGTTAAGGATGGCATCGCTGTGGAGGATCTGTGTCAAGTGGCCCAACTGATAGGGAAGTATTGGGGAAGGATTTGGGGGAAGCAGCACACATTGCCAATCTCTATTGAAGTGCCAAGGGCACTACAAGTGGAGGACAATAATCAGCTCCTGGTGCCCTTTACCATGCAGGAATTGAATACTGCGATGGGTTCCATGAAGGGTGGTAAAGCTACCGGGCTTGATGGATGGGTCATTGAGTTCTTCAAGGAGTTTGCTGATATTCTTAGGCCAAATCTTCTTGAAGCTTTTAATTTGATGCTAGCCAAAAAACAAGTGAGAAGAGAGATTAATTGTTCCAGAATTGTTTGTATCCCCAAAATGACAGATGCTTCTAAACTAGCTCACTTCAAACCCATTGGGGTCTATAACATGTTGATCAGGATATTCTCAAACATGTTGGTTTGAAGGTTGGTGCCTCTTTTGTCAAAAGTTGTTGGGGATAATCAGGCTGGCTTTGTTAGAGGTTGCTACCTGCAAGATCAGGTGGTGCTAATGCAGGAGGTTTTTCATGCTCTGCAAACCACAAAATTTCTCGGATTGAGCTTGAAACTTGATATCACTAAGGCATATGATACAGTTAGTTGGGAGGCACTCTCTACTATTATGCAATAGAAAGGGTTTGATCTTGATTTCATTAGCCTTTGTACTCACATTTAGAAGTCTGTTGCTTTCTCCTTTGATATTGGGGGGAGACTATGGGGGTTCTCCTCCCCTAGTCGGGGGTTTAGACAAGGAGACCCACTTTCACCGCTACTCCTCATTATTGCGATGGACATCCTTAAATACTATTGTACGGAGGTGGGGGTGCAAGGTCTAGAGATTGCAGGGGTGGAGTGCCTGTTTGAACAACTATGCCAATGATACCATGTTGTTGTCTAGAGCTAGGGTCCCCTAGGTGCAGAGAATTAATTAGGCACTTAAGCATTTGGCCTCTGAGATTGGGCTAGAGATAAATAGGGGGAAGTCCTTAGCACACTACATCAATGTCGATCCCAGGGTGAGTCGTCAAATATCCTAGATTTTGGGTATACTACCTAGATCCCCTCAAGACACATACATGGGAATCCCTTTATTTCAATGGGGGAGGAAGTCTACCTGGAATATGCTAATTCAGGAATTGGAAACATAGGTGGGACATTGGATTAACCACTTCCTCATAAGGAAGGGGCGAATTATTCTAGCGTCGGGAGTGCTTTCAACTATTGGGCATTTTGTGGCTTCGGTTGCTACCCCTCTAGAGGTTGTTGTTCAAAAAATTAATCAATTAATTCGGAATTGCATAGCCTTGTGAGGTGGGGGTCTTGGCATTTTCAAATTTGATGATGAGTTGTTAATGGGGCACCAATGGTTAATCACATAGATGTTGCAACCTAAGGAGGGGGTCGTGCAATGGGTTCGAATCATGGCACATAAATATAGATGTTGGTAGGTGGGGCCACATGATTCGACTTTCTTGAGGACACTTTGCAATCATGCATAGTTTGCTATGGCATGGGGTTTGATGGGGGAGTCTCCTAGATAGCTTATCCGAACCCTCCACCTGTCAGTGGATGGTTAGAGACAGATATGGAGGGGCTGGCTGCCAAAGAAGATTAAAGTTTTTCTTTGGCTCATTGAACATAATGCTTTGCCAGTAAGTGCATTATTAAAATGACGAGGATTGAACATTAATGATGACTGCCCCCAATGTGCTAGGGGCCCCAAGACGGTACTCCATTTTGTTTTTCAATGCTAGTACAGGCAAGACATGTGGCAGGTTGCGGGACTGCATGGGTTGGCACATTTGATAGGGGACTCGAAAACAGTGCTTATTTTATGGGAGGCTTGAAAAATTCGTAATTGCACCATCTTTAGACAACGTATTCCAATTCTAACACAAATTATCAACAAAGCTAAACGTACATGGCAGGAGCTTACTTTGACCATGGGAGTAACGTCGACTTGGAAGCCAGCCTGCACAGAGTATTGGGTGAATGAGCCACTATGGTGGTTGGTCGAGCATTGCGGATGGGCTGAGATTCTACCACGAATGGAAGGAGACCCGACGCTGGCTGATGATGCTTTCTTTTTGAATTGGAGTGAGGACACCACTGAATTCCAGGGAGCCAAGATCGTGCTGATAGAGGCAACATTAGCACTTTACCTGGGGACCCTAGCCATGGGAGAAATTATTCTACCTACTGCATGTGGGTTGTTTTTCGTTGGGGCGGTGCCATGTACCAAGAGTGGGTAGGTACCAAAATCTACCCTGCCACTGATCTGGAGACAAGCAGCTAAGCTAGTTGATAGCTTTTTTGTCCAATCTGGATATGCCTCCAAATTGTAGCGTACACATTTTGCATTTTTGAAATGCATGCGACTAGAACAGAGGGTCAACCTCCCTAGGTTTTTCCTCGAAGTGCTCTAGTAGCAACGGAGAGGCCGCTACTCGGGGAGAGGTAGCCACTTAGGGCTTATCCTTGCAATTTGGAGGGCAACTTTGTTAGGGTAGCCACAAGGACAATCTTCTAAAACTCCAAGATCAAGGCTTACTGCACCATAACCAAGACATTAGTCTTCATGGAGGGGGTCAAGTTGTCTAGCGTTGGGGATGGTGGTCAAAATTGTCGTGGACCCTAAAGAGCCAAAGTTAGTCGATGCTGAGGCTACTGCTATTGATTTGATTAAGGCCACAGAGGAGGAGGCAGCTAAAGCTAGGGCTAAGGAGCATCTGGCTTGGGAAGCTAGATGGGATGAGGCTTTACAACATGTGTAGGCACAAAGGGAGACCTAGTTCAAGGAAAGAGAGAAGGAGCTTGTAAGGCAATAGGCTCTGCATGCGGAAAGTTCCAAAGCAATGTTGGTGGACAAACTTTAGGCCTAGTTTAGGGACAAAATGCAATACAAAGAGGAGGTGTGTTAGGAATGAGAATGGCTAGAGGTGGCCACTTGGGAGTAGGAGCATGAGGAAGTGGCATAGCTTAGTTAACAAATCGACCGAGAACATGCCCAAAATGTGCAGAATTGGATGAAAGCGGGTTGATGCCCTTATGTGGCTATCGACATCAAATGCAAAACTATGTAGTCCATGCTTAGATGGCATATTCAACATTCTTCGTTCAAGCTTCACTCAAATGGCCATGGTTCAACTGCTGAGAGGGCAAGAAAGGAGGTGGCTTTTAAGAATTTTTAGGAGGCCATAGCCTTCATTGATTCAAAACAACACTGAGATATGCTAAACGCTATCCACAACCAAGAAATGTCAGGTTGTGCTTGCCAAACTCTCCCCAAACGTATGTAGAGGGGATTGAGAAAAAGGAGGGGGGGTGTTGGGAGTGGGGGTTGGGGCTGCCTAGGGACCTTGGTGGTCCTTTCTTTTGTTTTTCTATTTTTTTGGGATTTGTCAAAATATGCTTGATCGTGCGGATGAGGGGTGGTCCTTAACACCCCAATTATGAAATTTGGGTTTGTTTCAAGGGATGGGGCTTTTCAATGAATTTGTGTTGAAGACCAAGACTCAACCTGGGTCTTTTAATGTTTTAATGTCACTGGGTTTTCTTTCTTTATTTGACTGGAGAGGAGATCTCCATTCCTTTCCTTTGATGTAAATCTTCATGTACAACTTTGTTTTTCAATAATATAATCCTGAACATTATCTCCAAAAGAATAAAAAGAATAAAGATTTGTGTTCCTTTTCTTGTTTTCAATTGTGAGTTTTTGTTGGATTTGGCTTCAATTTGGTGTTGTTGAGGCATGGTCCTCACCATCCATGTTATGACATGAAGGTTCCCCTTACACAACAAGGACTCCACCTCGACCATTGTCAATCATTCTTCTAGTATCACAAACCACCTTTACAAAACATTGCCACAAACAACATTCACCCAATGTAACTTTTCTTTCGTTGAAATTGTAGTTGTCCACATATGGAAGGTGCACATCTACCTTGTGGCTTTCCTTGGCCTCAACTGTCAATACATCCCTTCCAATGCTCCTACCTTAGGGCCAACAACCACCAGCCCACATAGCCACCAACCTCAATAGATGTCACTACCCCACAATGGACACTACTAGCCTCCACCCCCTATTTGTGCCCTCACCACTTCTAGCATTCAAAGCATTGCCACCTCAAGTATTCAAACATGCCCTCACTACTTCATTGATTGTTGAATAAAAAGCTTATTTATTAGTTGCAACTACATGAGTAGTGCTACCCATACTTTTCTATGTAGATAAATGCATGCATGAGACTTTGAAGCTTGAGAAAACTAGAACTCACCAATCTCAACAGATGACATTGCCCCACAATGGACTTTGCAGCATTCAAAAGCATTTCCACCTCAAATGTTAAAGCATGCCCTCACCACTTCTTCATTGATTTTTGAATCAAAAGCTTGTTTATTAGTTGCAACTACATTAGTAGTCCTAAACAATAATTTTCTATGCATATAAATGCATGCTTGAGACTTTGAAGCCTATGAAAAATAGAACTCATGCTGAATGTAGCTTGTATGCTCTCTTCGGCCTTCCTAGAGGCCGCTACAGGTACCTTTTTGTTTTGAGCGGGTCTAGTTGTTCAAGCCTTGGCTGCGGGCTTTGGTCAAGTGCATATGGGCAAGTATGAAGCATCCTCCCTGGACCCATGGGATTTCTTGAAATCCGATCTTAGCTCCTTGAAAAAGGGGATTAAGGGCTTGCCTTTGGAGTAGAAGTGCCCTTTTAGAGGGTCTCGATGCAAGCTCCAATCCTAGCTGGCTAACGTTCAGCGTAGGCAAGAGCAGGAGGAGGCACTAGATGAAGAGGGGAGATCTCTTTTACTAGAGTTACATTCTCTTGCTAGGGAGGAGGCGATAGGAACACATAGTTTTTCTTCACGGTTGCTAAGGCTAGCTACATTGGGAAACAAATCACTTTGTTGAACAAGGGGTCTACAATGGTTCACCAATCGCAAGAGATTGCCTAGGAGATGTAGACCTTCTAGAATGTCGTCTGGTCTAGTGGAGATTCCTCCCCTATGTCGGTTAGAATGCAAGAAGTGCTTAATAAGCAAGATAATGTGCCTCTTGTCGCCCCCATATCTGCGGCAGAGCTGGCAACAACTATCGACCCAATGAAGACTAGGAGTGCTCTAGGGCCGGATGGATGGCCAATCAAGTTCTTCAGAGTGTTTTTGAACATTATTGGCCCCAATTTACTAGGTGCATTCAATCTCATGCTTTGATGGGATCAGGTGCGTAGGGAGATTAATTGTTCAAGAGTTGTCCTGTTGCCTAAGAATTCAAGCCTCACGCTACATGCTCAGTACTGGCTAATTGGGATGTGTATCACATTGCTTCGGATTTTTGCTAAGGTTCTAGATAAACGGCTTCAATCGTTGATGCTGGCCTTGGTTGGGACTAATCATGTTGGGTTTGTCAAGGGGAGGCTTATAAAGGATTAGATTCTCCTAGTGCACAAAGCTGTACATTTCATTCGAAGTGCAAAATTCCCAGGCATGTGCATAAAAGTCGACATGGCCAAAGCTTACAACATAGTCAGCTGGTAGGCCCTCAAAGACATTATGCTTCACAAAGGTATACATCCACATTTTGTGGATCTATGTTTAAGTCTGCAAAATACAAGCACTTACTCTTTTGACATTAACAGTGGGCTTTGGGGTTTTTTCTCCCCTTCAAGGGGGCTACAGCAAGGAGACCCTTTGTCTCCCTATCTTTTTATTATAATCATGGACACGATGAAGCTATATCTTGAGGAGGAGGGGGTCCAGGGGGTAAGTTTTGTTGGGCACACGTCCCTTGTTGAACATTACGCAAATGATATGATCATTATGATCACTATGNGGCAGCAACCCAAAAGCACCCTAGCACCCTAGCTTAGTGCATGGGCACAAATGTTATGCCACACGTGGGAGTTGCCTACCCCCAACACCCATGACATGTACTTCTGTCTCATTATTCATGCCTAGGGGGGTTGGTGCTCATGAGGCAATAGCAAATGATTTATAACTAGTTGGTGTCCCATTAAAAGTAGATCTTCAAATTTTAGAACCCCCAAACCTCTTGCCCGTTTAGGCCTAGCGATTTGATCCCAACACACCAAGCGGAGTTTGCTTCCCCCTTCCCTCCCAACCAAATAAAATTCCTAATAATCTGATTTATTTTTGCTATCACTCCTTCCAAAGGATTAGCCACTAAAGCAATGCACCTAGTGACTACCATCAGCATCATCAAGGCCAATAAGACCTTACCATGTCACAATAAAAATCAGTTGGACCAATGTTCAACACAACTTAGAAGCTGCATTACCAAAGGCATCCAAGGAGCCTATCTATGCCATGAAAAAATAGGGATCCCAAGGTAAGAATCTTTGTCCGCACCGGGCAACATNATGTTGCGACATGACACACTTTCAATTAGATGGCACCTTCAGCAGGGCATTACCAATAATGATGGCTGTCCAATGTGTCGGAATAATGTCAAAACCACCCAACAACTCTTCTTACGCTATCCATTTGTTGTTGCAATTTGGTAGATTGTGCGTTGGCCTCCGTCATTGTAGGCCACTGGTGATAATTTCAACAGGTCAATGTTGTAGCATTTGTGGAAGGCTAGGAACGCTAAAGTGTTTCAACTTGACAAGCTTCCTTCCCTTGAATTGGTTGCAAATTCGACGTTGTGACTATGCCAAGAGGTTTGTGTCATTATGGGTGTGACTCCCACGTTTGGGCCGGAGACAAAATTTTTCTAGCTTAAATAGGAACTTTGGGACATCATTCAACAGATGGGGTGGGCCAATGTGCTACTGCTGCTTGTTGGGAACCCTAACCTTCTTGATGCTAGTTTTCATGCTAATTAGCATGGGGATTGCACTTCCTTCCAAGGGGTTACCATAACCCTTACTGAGCAAGCCACTGTTGATTCTTTGGGGGTCCCAACCACTGGTGAAGTTATTTTGCCTACTACTGGCTGTGTTTTTCCTGATTAATCAGCCTAGGACGACTAGTGATCAAGTGTCGAAGTCAACTGTGCCTACAATGTGGGAGGCGGTTGTGAAGTTGGTTGAGCAATATTTTGTTCAATCTGCCAACATTTGCAAGCTTCAAGGGCTTCACTTTGCTTTCCTTCGTTGTATGAAGGAGTCACGTCTTGTTAATCTGCCGAGATTCTTCATCGAGTCATTGAAGAGGGGTCAGCAAGGTTGGCATTCGAGCTTAATCCTTGCTCTTTGGCAGGCCACTATGCCATAGGACTCTGTCCTGCACCCGACTATCCATAAACATTATTGTTGTAGGGTATGGCCTATAGCTCTTTGATAGGGAGGTGTGGGGGCTGCCCCTTCGGCTGCTCCCTTAAAGGATTTTGGGGAGCAACCAACGTAGGTGAGAGCCCCTAATGTTAGTAGGCTGTTAGAGGACGTGGTGGCACAAGCAAGGGAGGAGCAAAAATGATGGGAAGCGGTCATCCTTCGGCAAATGAAAGATGTTTGTGATAAGATGTTGTCTGAAAGGAGGAGGCACCAAGAGGAGCTTGAGCTTCTTAGGCAACACGTGAAGCACCATGAAGCTCAGTGATGGCAAGATCAAGAGGAGGAGTTGTGCAAACAAGTGAGGGAGAAGATCTGCCAGGAGGAGGAAGAGCTTAGGCATTGGGAAGCCACTAAAAAAGAGGAGCCCTTGACGGAAGAGCTCCATATGCAACAATGCTTTGAGAAGGCCCAAGAGGTCAAGGTTTGGTGCTAACTGTTAAATGGCAGATGCTTGTATACTCTTATGGGCATCAACCATGAAGTGTCATGGTTTGGGTTACAGAGGCACATCCAGTTGGTGGCTGCTAAGTACGATCTGAACAAAACTAAAGATTTGTCAGATGATGAGAGTTTACAGGTGGAACGGGATTTTCTAGAGTTTCAACAAGCAACGAATTTTGTCACGTCTGTACAGCTGAGGGCTATTTTAGATCAGGTCCACTATAAAGTGGCCCGCTGGTGCACTTGTGTTGCTTTCCCCTGCCATGTTTAAGGGGGTTCAAATGTTTTCTATTTGTTTGGGGACTGTCTTGTTTTCGGGGGGATGGAATTTGGTCTAAGAGGGGTGGGTCTGTCTCAGCCCAGTTTTGCCCTTGACTGTTGTGGCTTAATGGCTGCTGTGTTGTCTGCGTATGCATAGGCCAGGGGAGGGCCTGTTGCAGGGGGATCTTGCCCCGTCTTTGGATGGGGGTCCTTGTTATACATATGCGGTGTACTTCATGTTTATTTTGTTAACATGATTTGCCTGACCTTCTTTCCAAAAAATTTAGTTTGGTTTTTCAACAGTTTCATTTATGATATGGCATTCATATTTCTGTGTGGTCACAGTGTTGATAATTATTGGGTGCAGCTCACATATTCTGCCTGCACCAGCATGAAGGGATTCCATTACTAGAGAAACACTGAAAGGGAAACTCCTTTGTTAGTAAATGCTATCCAAGACTCAGAAAATTCAGATACTAAGTTGTTTGAGATGAGTAGTTAATTTTCTTTGAAAAAAAATTGTTGATGAATTAGGAAAAGCTCATACAACATTGGAAAGATTTTAAAATGTTTATTATAATATTGATTACAAAAAAAGAATACATCCATTTAAAACTAATGAACAAAAAGTAATTAATTAATTAATGCATGCTTTACATACATTGTACGCCCAAGATTTCCAGATAAGTCTCCAAAGCTTATGTTGCGTACCCCCTTGGATACCGCATCCCTAAAGACACCTGCAGTGATGCAACTCATTTTGTCATAGTTTTTTATTTTTATTTTTGGGGCCGGGG
>MNCI01014373.1:582797-596370 GCA_015680685.1 Gnetum montanum
AAATGAAAGAAGAATTCTGCACAGCTGTATCTCTCAAAAATTTGATTTTTAAACTATGCTTCAATAAGGAAAATGTAGATTCAAACAGGAGTCAACAGAATGAATCACAATAAACAGTTTCCCACTTGCAGAATTACTAGGCAGTAGTTATTTAAATAATGTACCAGTCAAGGCATTCGAGACATCACTCATTTTTGATGTTGATGGAAGTAACCTGGATGCACAATGTACAGATATTAATCATTAAAATAAGAGATTCTCAGGAGAAAAAGAAAAAAAAACATATTCAGGACTTTGGCAAGTAGGCACACAAGTGTTACCCAAGTGTGATAAAATCATTGGCTAAAGCTTCGAAGTCCCTATTTACCAGATGCAAACATGCTCCTATAAAACCATCTCTTAATTCTTGTTTGAATTCACCCATCATCCCAAAATCTGAATAAGCAAGCAAACAATAAATCAAAATTTTTTGAATATCCCAAGGAAAATTTAAACTCATTTCGTTTCTATAGATGAGAACCTTAAGTCCAAAATTCCTGCTTTCACTACAACACCCTACTTCTATAATTGCACCAATGATTATATATATATAAGCTATGAATTAAAAGGAACACTCTATTTTTATCATAAAACAAAATACTTTAAATAAATTCTTAGTTGGTAGAGATTATGAAGTAATTTCATGAGAAAAAAAGCAGAATCTCCAAATGAATTTTAACATTAGTTGTGAATTACATGTAGCTCAGTAAATTGAAAAGTTAAATTTAGATCTACAAAACTCCACCATTCAGGTTGAACATAATTTATCCAATCTGTTTGAAATAGAATCATCTAATGCCCATTTTAAAAGCTTTTGTATGCTATTGTGATGGTGTTGGAACCCAAAATAAGTGAAAAATAGGTACACCCCAAGATTTATAAAGGTTTATAACTCAATGCTACCTAGTAGAATCAAACCTAGGACTTGGGGTTATTAGGCCAAGACCCGTACCACTAGGCTAACACCTCATTGTTTTGTTGTATGCTATTGTGATTATGTGTATCTTTAAGGCAGACAAAAATATAAATGTTCCAAGCTTTTAAATGAAAGAGCATGATGTTCATGCACTAAGACTACATGCATTTTGCATCAATGTATTCACATTTGAGAAGTTGATTTGGAATAAGTTGACCTTAATGCTGAAAAAAACGATGATCTCAGTCATCTATATTTTACACTATTTGAGTAATTCCACTTGTGGAAGATACAACACTTTTACACTTCAAACACCTTCAACAGGAAGCATGGGAATTAAGAAAGATAAAGAAATCAACAATGTTCCAGCATCCATTGATTTGAAGGTTGAAAAACCTTTTATCCAAAATGTCCCAACATTCATTGATTTGAAGTAAAGACTTCATAAAATGACACCAATATGAAAAATATTGAGATCCATTAAAAATGACAGAGCATTTAGGAACTTCTTTACTAGAATTCATGGTGGAAGATAAGCACAAACAATTTTTCTACCTTTGATTTTTATGTAAGAAACCCATTGACCTGATTTGGAAGTGGAGAGATGAATGTCCACTCTTCTTTCGATCTTGATTCCTCTGGCTCTGATACCACTGTTATGGGGTTCTGGATGGTTTCCCCTTCTTTGGTCTTTTCTCAGGCACCTGGATTAACCTTGAGAAGGTTAAAGTGCCTTGGAACCAACTTATCAATGAACATTATTGGAGCATGTGAAAAGTGATAAGGAAAAACTACTTATATCTTTCGTAGATATCACTACAAGTTGCCTGGGAGTGGTGCAAAGCGATGAGGCTCTGTAGCTATTGTTGAATATCATGCCAACAACAAGAGAAGTGATAGCCTTTAGAATGCACAAGTTGCATATCGCTAGGTGTCACTCTAAAGACAACAAGTAGCAACAAATTGAACCTTATCACTACTTTTAACAACACCACTTTGGGGCAATAAGTCTAAGTTTTCTTCCAACTCTTTGATGCTATCACAGTAGGTTGATTGGAGCAATCAGAATTACTAGTGCCCTATTGCTAGAGGCCAATTGGGGCAATGATACACGAGATGATCTCTTCTACAACAAATGAAAGTCAAGATGCATAATTGAAGCTAAGAACAACTCAAGCACTGGAACATGGAGAAGAACCCTGATGTAGATCTATTAGAGGGTGAATGAAAGCTTAGGAGATTAATTTGTAACATCCCCATTTCCAAATGGATACCATTTCATTAAATATTAGAACAAATCTTGTAATTTTTGTAAAGACCCTTAATGAAAGAGCATGTTGTAACTACAAGGCATTTCTCTTTGAGGGAGCCTTTAAGAATTTGATCCGAGGTATCTATGTTGGCAATTCGAGGTTGTACCAATATGTAGTTATAGAGTCAGGAAAAGAAGGGATTCAGCCACTCTTAGGCCATAGATTTTGGCCTACCCATAGTGACAATGCTGGATTGCCTCTAAGGACTAAATGCCAGAGGAATAACCTTAACAAATCTCAATGAACATAACCCCTAAATACTTACTCAATCCAACTACCATAATTAATAAGTTCCTATCCTCTTTCTTCTGCATTTTCCTTGAGTTATTTCATGCACATAGTGGTAAATGTAAGTAGTATTTTATATTTGTCATGACATCCAAGAATGGGATGCCACAAGATATGTGCATAAATTCTATTTTTTATGTCTTTGTATTTTCAAATTTGGGTAATTTAGTTTTGGAGATCTTACAAAATCTTATGCCAAGAAGAACCAAATTGTCATGCATTCATCTATCATTATGGATTGTTATTTCAATCACCTTTGTCGTAATATGAATGTTTAGGGTTTTTGCCTTGATTTCATTAACTCTCACTTTATTGTATGCAATCTTCATCTATTGTTCTACAAACCATTGCTTTGGTACCTTCTTCATAAGCCCTTTCTTCTGTAAGTTTATGTCCTTCTTAATGTTCATGGCATGATTGAATACTAGTGTTGAATGAATGCTTTGTGGATTTGTAGATAAGTCCTGTTCAGCCCAAGCATGATTAAAGCTCAACCTTGTAGATTTGCTGCATAAGGCCACAAGTGTTGCTGGTAGATGCATAGATGTCTGATGAGACAGTGACTTCTAATAATACTCATAAATCTGATACAGTGAGGCAGCAAGTAGAGCAAGACAGGATCTACCATATAACTTTTGAGGTAGCAGAGGTCCTTGGGTACACTCAAGAACACCGGTTCTTACTTAGGAGACCGAGTTGACCACCAAGCACTAGTAAGAGTAGACTTCAATGAGCATTTTCATATGCTAATTTGGACTTCAATGACCAAATGTCAGTGTCAATGTCAATGCCAACGTCACTGACCAAATGTCTTCAAGAAACGACACTTTCAAGACTTCAATTCAGCATCCAACATCAGCAGCAAATTGCTCATCCATTTTACCAACTATAAGAGATCAAAATTTGTTGTTTGTGCCCTGTTTTGATCCCAGTCTGGATGCGAGTAGCAGAACATGGAGTTCTAGCAAGCATGAGTTGCTTACGAAGACATGGCTCTTTTGGAGCATGTCCTCCCTCTGGGTTTGATGTTCCCAAGTCCCTCATCATGGGCAGTGGCCCTGGTGAGCCCTCAAAAAAAAAATCGATGGGTGCTGAGATGCCATTCACAAAGGAACTCGGCGGGACTTGCGAAAGAGGAGCTATCTTCTTGCATAAGTATGGGTTTACGCAAGAAGATATGTCTCTAGACCCTCAAAAGGGACAGATCTAGGGGACGCCTTAGAGACGTTGGCCCTTTGGGTTGGACTCTCCCGCTCGTTATAAAGAAGGGAAGTCTTTGGGCTTCCTCCAATTGCCCTTGTGTTTCATGCAAGGCATTGGATGGAAGGGCGTATCAAGTGTTAGGGTTGGTATCCTCCTTCAAGCCTGGCGTCTAAGGAGTTGATGGATCCCCAGAGTTGACGAAGTTCTGAACCCATAGAAGTGTACTCTCGAAGCTATCCTAGGCTTCGCTCCAAGGACGTTGCTTCTTTGTGTAGGGAAGGATTGTGAGAGATGTCCCAAGGTGGTGGCTCTCCTAAGCTCTCCCCATGGTTCGGGGGCCATGGAACACTCTGAGACGCCCTTGGGTGACTCTCAAGTGTTAGAAAACCCACCTCGGCTTGGCGGTACCAAGCTAGCAATAGGACACCCTCCTATTGTAACTTTCTTCTAAGTCCTCTTCATCCCCCCCTCACCGCGGAGAACTACATGGCCCTGATTCTACGACGGTCGTAGATATGTAGGCAACCAAGATTGGATAGTTTTGGTGCGGTGCCAGGCCACACCTTGTACCAAATCGTGAGGGATCTAGGGGTGAGGCACCTTCCCTTGTAGGTGTATCGTTTCCCCTCCTATTGATGTTGTCTACAAGGTTGTTTGTGTGCTTGTTTGCATGGTCCTTGTTTTCAAGTTGGTTACCCTCCGTTTGGTGCGTTGCCATATATGTTAAGAAGCTGTGATTCTGCTTGCACTCACTCGAGAGTTGCTTGCTCGCATGAGGCGTATTCCCCAAGTCTTCCGCCCCAGATCCATTGGATCTTAGTGAATTCCTTGGAGTGTCGGACAACATTGGGGCAACATTGTTACATACTGTTTCTTAACCAACTTTTGGAAAAGACATCTATGATAACTTTTGGGAAATACATCTATGATTATAAAAGACACTGACTGATATTAGGAAAGACATCTACTAATGATAAATGTCTATGTAGATATATACTATTTTTTCCAAGAACTTGTGAAGGTCATAACTCCTGTGTTACTTAGAACTTAAGCTTATCTTAGGCTCATTAAAAAGCTCTTGGAAAAATCTATCCACTTATCTTAGCCTCATTGGAAAGCTCTTGGAAAATCTATCCACCTATAAAATTGCATGCCAATTGGATGTCATTTGATAAGTCAAGTTAAACTCAAAGAAATGCCTCCCAAAATTGCCTATTGATCTTCTAAGAATGATTTTGATTATAGCAATTTGAACCCCAAATAATTGTAATATAGCTATGCCCCAAGATATATAGTACAATTAGAATTCTATAACTCAGCATTACCCACCAAAAGTGAACCCATGACTTGAATGTAATGCCCTACATTTGTACATATGACCTTAACACTCTATTAATACTTAGACTTTAATTTGTTTCAAAGCTTATATATATTTGTAGATGTGCCTAATGCTTCTTATTAATATGAGGAATTTTGTGGCATAAGAAAAATTACTATTTATTTCTAATATCTATCTAATTTTTTTATTATTTTAAGTTTAAACATAATTTTTTATTATTAATTAATAAGCATTGCAAAGTTTAGCATTATTTTAGAATTATACTAGGAAATTAATGTGATGTGTATCCATGGTTTATTTTAACATTTAGTTAACATTTGTAAATTATTGAATATTTAATTAATTAAAATACATCAAAATTCAAAGTTGTCTAATCACACTCAAATTTGGTGGACCAACTCAATTTTATGTCTAAAGTATAAATCTATAATTAGTTTTTCAATTTGAGCCCTAAATTTTAAGATATTAATGTTAAACAATTAAAAAAGTGCCCAATGGGACCATATTTTCCTCAATTCGATTAGAATATTGGTTTCTAGCATGGTAGCTATGGCATGTTTGTGCTCGTTATGACCGCCATAACATGTGTAAAATGTTGGATGGACAAAAAGTTTAGTATCAATGATTTTTACTAGATAAATGATAGAAAATGTGAGAAAAATAAATAAAAGGCTAAAAATAAATTAGAAACCCGCATAGCATATAAACTTAAAAGTAACTTAAAATAAGACAAAAAAGTGAGCCAAAAGAAAATGTGGGAGGGTGATGTATGCTCTATGAAATGCTTATGATGACATCTATTTTATTTATATGCAAATTGTCCACTTCATATTAATGGCTGGAAAAGAGACAAATGACTCATTTAATAGGGGCCATGTAACTCTCTTAAGTGTTGTCAATTTCCCTTAATAAAGCCCAAATTTATCCCAAAAAAAAAGTGTTAATTTCACATGTCCACTCCCTCATGAGAGCTTGCTTGTCCAAGTCAAGTAGCAATGATGCCATGAATAAAAATAGGATTTTTGAAGAATGGGTTGTCTACTCTTTGCCCATGGTGTGAACTTTTGTGCACAAGTTTCTACCCAAGCCCTAGGATCTCCTCCATCCTATAAATAGAGGGGGTGTTTGCTCTCATTTCCACTTTTAGGACCAAGGAAGGGGAGACTATGCTAGTTGGAGGGATGAGGAGTTGAGGAGAGGAGAGGGAGAGTGGTTGTTCCTTGCTTGTTCTCAGCCATCTCTTAGACTATCTTGAGTGTTCTTGTGGGCTCTTAGGAGGTTGAATTTGCTGTTGCTATTGGAGGCTTTTGTGATTGCTTATTGGGGATTGTTTGGCTGATTCAAGGGACTATTTTCTCTCATTTTGTGGGATGATTTTAGCAACACCTTGGGACTTAAAGTTTGAAGTTGATTTCTTGAAGCTATTGGCTAGACAACAACCCAACTTTGAGATGTCTTCTCTCTTCCCAAATTGGTCAAGTTCAAATTTATAGGTGTATTCCAAACCCTTGTACAATTTTTTTGGTAGGTGTTTGCAGTTGTATTGGCTTCAACAAGTAATGATTATTTCATGAGAGCATGTGGGATTTTTTGTGAGTTGTGAATCGTGCATGGGGTCTCTCATATATCTTGGATTTGATTTTTGCCCTACATGTTTTGGGCTAATGCGTTAGCATTTTCTTTGTGTCATGTGCACTTGGTATTTCATGTTTTTGTGATCTTTATATATATATATATATAAGAAATGCCACCAGGCTGGTGATCTCTTTTGTGGGCTACAAGGGCTTAGTTCTTAGAAGTTCTTGATGGTGTTAGCACCCACCATTTTATCCAACCCTAGTGTTCTTGTGTGATCTACAAGATGCTGTAAGGCTGGAAAGACTTGGTGTATGACAGCTAGATGGCCAAAGGGTCCATTGAGTACCCATTTAATATTAAAAATACGACTATACATAGTGAGGATTTTTTATGTTTTTTGTTAGGTGCACATGTTCTGTTTTGTTAATCAATTTTGGGTTAGTTTTAAAGGGTTTTTAAGAAAGTTGTCATGTCCCAAATCATTGTTAAATGGTCCTTTATTCAAGCCTGCATTTCTCACAATGTGAAAACATGAGAGGCTGGAAATTTTATTAATAAAGATTCCAAAGTTTGGAACCATGTTAATCCATCATGGTGTTCAAGCTTAGTGCCTATCAAATTTTATTCTTGTTTTCCTTTCCATATTGCACGAGCACATGGGATTTTGTTTGTTTTCTGCTTCATAAAATCAAAATTTTTGTTATTCAACAATGTCAGTACAAAGACTGCTGTTCTTTTTCTTTATTTTCTGTTATCTAGCAATTATTGTTTTCTGATTGCTTAGATAACAGTAAAAATGGAAATGAAAACCATCACACATAGAATCTGCCTCTGTTTCTCTCCTTTTTCTTTCTTTTTTTTCTTGGAGAAATTCGGGTTATATTAATTCGGAACAAATTTACAAAAAAAGTATAAGAGCGTTTCCCCAAAAAAGAAGGGAGAAGCCTCACCTTCTCCCCCAAACGTGCCCCTGACCCCGCAGACAACACAGAAAGTACCCCCAAAAAATCCCTCAAGAAGGAAAAGACAAAAACTTGGTCCCATGGGCCCCTACCTGCCCCAGACCACCCCCAGCACCACTTAAAGATAGTATAGCAGCCTAGTACAAGCACAGATAGCCCTTTCCTACCCGTGAATGGCATCCAGAACAACCCTATGTTGTTTGGTGTCCACAAAGGCCATAGCTTGTTGAAAGTTCTTGAAGGCTTCCACCTTCTGTGCACACACATCTGCATTCCCTTTTCCATCAAGGTGCAGCTTCTTCCCTTACCTACGAATGTGCCGCCACAAGGCCAACCAAGGTGTGTTCCAACTGATATCCAAAATAACATACAGGCAACAGCCCTAGTGCAGCTAGGCACATGTTCCATCCGCATGCGCCTGACCTAGCTATTTTTGGATTTGGGCTGCCTCTTGCTCTTCCTACACACAGTGAGCCTCGACCTCCCTCTCATCTGCCTTTGCGCCTAGCCTCCTCCTTCAAATCCTCTTGGATGCATTCTCAGAGTTCCACCTCCAGGTCCTGCAACACTGCCACCTCCACCAGGTTCCAACGATTCCTCTCCCCTCTGCCACCTCCACCAGGTTCCAACGATTCCTCTCCCCTCTGTGACCACCTCCCTAATGGCCTTGGCTTGTTGCTACACCCATTGCTCCCATTCCTGTTGGAACTCTTCCTCCCACCACCACCATTTTTCCTCCCACTACTCCCACTCTACAACTTGCCCTTGCACCCTCGCGTTGGCTACCAAAGGCCCTAGCAACAAGATCCATCCCCAACCCCCCAAAGCCGGGTCATCCTCCCCATGTGCTATGAGGGACGTATTCCCTTGCTGTTTCAAGGGATGAGAAGTCTCACCCCCCAAACCTGACGCTTGCTTCCCCCCATGCATATCCACAAACTCCCTTCCCTTAACACCCCACCCTAAAAACCCCCTTCGAGGGCTAGCTTCCTCCTCCCTATAACAAACCACTTCTCCTTGAGCTTTTATGTTAATGAATGTAATAGTCTTTCTATGTGTTTGTGTGCATGTTTTGTTGACAAGTTGTGTGTGTGCTTTGTTTGGATTGTGGTGGAAATGGCTAATTAGAATAGTAATAAATTTGTTGACCAAATTTTTGTATGTATTATGATTAAATGTTTAAATACTTTATGCATAAGAAATATGATTTAAAATACATGCTGGGAATGTTTTAAAATAATAATAATATATTTTTTTGAGGAAATATTCAGGATTGTATTACTGAAAATATAGTACAAGAAATTACAAAATGTGGGTCAACAACATTGGCCAATGTGGGATGTGGTTACACCCCAAAACCATCATGCCTAAACGTGTGTCAGTCCGACCATACATCTGTCTGTTATATCAAGACGCTCTAAGCCAAAAACGACCCAGGGCAGGGTGGGGGAGTTGTTGGGGGGCAATAGCGAGACCAAAGGGCCCCCTGCCATGCAGGGTGGGGTAGAAAACTGTGACCCTGCTATGGGCTCGTCGGCAGCCTATGGCAGGCACAATGTGGTCACTCCAGCACATGAAGAATGTCCAGTGTGTTACGATGGAGCTTCGTGTCCACAAAACTGGTGGCCTGTTGGATTCCTTGCATGGCCAATTCCCATCGATTCCGATCCGCCATCAACTTCCCCCCATCTAGATGGAAATGCGCCGAGGTTCGACGGATGTGGCACCTAAGCTCCCCCCATGTGCTATTACAATTGATGCCAAGGATGAGGTATGGACACTGTCCAACCCTCAGCCATTGGAGCGCACTATGTTCGTGTGCCCGATCTAGCTGGCTCTACCTTTGTCCCTCCTCCTCCTGTTCTCGCTCGTGCTAGGCTCGTTCAGCCTCCTCGCACTCCCTTTGGGCGGTTTCCTCTTGAAGCAATTCGGCTCTCACTTGGGCCTAGATCTCGTCCACCAGTCGGGCCCAGGCTGCATCGGCTAGAAGGGTTTGTGGCTGAACTCTTTCCTGTTCCCTTTCACGGAATTGGGTTTCCGGCTCAGCCCGTGCTTGCATGAGGGCTTCCTGCCACTTTGCCTCCCACTCCCAACACTCAGCGTCGCGTGCCGTGGCTGCAACCTCCTGTGCCGCTTGTTGTATCTCCTCGTCCCTGCTTTCGTTGCGCCCACGAGGTTTCAAGCGGCGATGTCTCCAGCGCCGTCATAGGGTTTGGGGGTCTCCATCCTCGTTGGTTGTGTCTTTTCCTCGTGTAGATCACCGCTGGCTAGGTCTAGAGGCTCTCTCGGCTGGTTGGAAATGATGGGCCAGGTGGGGGGCCTCCCCGCCATGGGGGGGGGGGGGGGGGGGGGTGCACTCTGTAACTCCGATGGGTCTTGGCCCCCTGCTGCCCCCCACCATAAGGACAAGATGAGCCCAAAGTGATGGCCTCGCCTCTGCAGTTGTAGGGCCGCTAGAAAAAATCGGGGCAAGTTAACCTTACGTCCTAACTTAAGGCATCGAAGCAAGGCGAAGTGGATGCCCTGGAGTTTAGATCCATTGCCAGACTAGACAAAAAATCTGTCCACAAGATCTGCCACACTCGGGCCCAGATTTGGGGCAAAGAGGATCTGGGCACTTGTTTGGGGCAAAGAGGATCTGGGCACTTGTCTGCTTTGTGTGCATCGCACCGGCCTGTCAAAGAACATTTCTGCATCTTGTAACCCACGTGCAAATGGTAAGATGACTTCGCCATCAGCTTGGGCCCCCAAACACCTGGCAATCAAAGATTCTGTGGCGATGACCTCTCTCCCCCGAAAGTAGGTTCGGTTGTTGTGCCAATTGGTGAAGAAAGCGTCATCTGAGAGGTCTGGGTCACCGACCAGCCGTTGCAGGGTGTCAGTCCAACCGCATTGCTCCACCATTTGCCAGAGCTCCTCCTCTGCCTGGAACGCAGCGTAGTCAAGCTCGTATGTCGACATGACACCCATCGCTGCCTCGATCTTGTTTCATGCGCTTTGAGCCTAGGAAACCACCAGTCGAGGGGGAGCCTGTGTTGTTGGAAGACTATGCGGTTTCTTGTCTTCCACGATACCCATAAAAGTAGCATGGCTCAAGAGTCGCCTATGAGGCACATCGGGGGTGCCACACCTGTAGAGTGCCACGTGGTGCGCATGTAGGCACATTCGGAGATGAAGTGTCCTACCGTTTTGGGCATGGCACCGCACAGGGGATAGGTGTCATCTAATATGAGGCCCCATCTGCGTAGAAGCACACGAACTAGCAGCGCGTCATTCCGTATTAACCACAAGAACATTTTGATTTTCTCGGGGAGCCACCCCCTCCATATCTGTCGCCAACTTGGTACCTACGGGTACCTAGCTACCATTAGGTGGCACAGCTCAAGAACCAACCACCACTGGGACTGCATTTCGTGCGCATGTCGGCAGAGCATCTACCATGGTTTCGAATCTTGCACCCCTGCCTCCCAACAGCGGTATTTTGCATTCATTACTCGGATCCACTAGGTCAGTTCCCCAAGCGGGCTCGTGAACCGGAGTAACAGGTGTTGTTGTCTCATCATCAACTCATCCTTGAACTTGGAGATGCCCAACCCCCTCGCGTTACGGGGGCGCGCGACCCGTTCCCAACTTACAAGCTGGATTTCCTCCCCCCCTCCCCCCCGCCCTCTCTACCCCCTGTCCAGACGAATTGCCGAATCTACATGTTGAGTTTGTTAATAATGGCGTTCGGAGGGGTGGCGACCGCCACCACAAACCAAGTTATTGCCGTGAGAATCCCTAACGCCACCACCAATCACCCCTTCCTAGTCAGGAAACGATTGGCCTAGTGTCCCATCCTTCTTTCAACCTTCTCCAACAACATTCCCCAAGACATGCTCCGCCCCCACTGGAAAAGTGGGATACTCAGGTAAGTGTCTCTAACTGTTCCAAGCAGAATGTTCAAGACTTGTATGACTCGATTTTTAATCTGTGTATCCACATTGATAAAATGAGCTATTGACTTAGCCTTGTTAATCTCTAGTCCCAGTTCATCTGCTAACTGAGAAAGTGCGACGTTGATGCACCACGCTTGTGGGACCCCTGCACGACTAAGCAACATTGTGTCATCCGCATAGTGCTCCGCCTGACATTCCACCCCCGCAATGTCTAGGCCGTCAACCCCTGACATCCGACAATAATGTTGCATCAAATCCATAGCGATAATGAATAGCATAAGGTTGAAAGTATCCAGAATATTGGGTCCCACAATATCCAGGAAGGTCCTAAAGAGTTTAAGGCTCCAACCGTCTAGACTAGGTGCCTTCCCTCCCAGCACGTCGCTAATGGTTGCAACAAGTTCCTGCCATGAGAATGGGGTCAACAGCCGAGCGTTGTCCTTGTTCAGCACCTGCATAATTTGGATCGATATGGGCTTGGTGGATCACTTGGCCCAAATCCTCTCCTAGTATTGTGTCAGCTCCCTAGCGATGCTCTGTGGCTCATCAATTATCCCCCCCTCCATGGTGTGTAAACAACGTGGTTGGCTCCATCCTCGTGTCTTAGCAACGACAAAGAAAAGGTTCATTTGCATATCCCCCTCCCAGAGCCATCTAACCTATGATCTTTGTTTCCAGTATGTCTCCTCTTCTAAGTCAAGGCCTTGAAGTTGCCGCAGAATGTTCTGCTCTTCTTCATGTAAGTCCTCCCCAGCCTCCTGTCTGGTCTAAATTTGAATTAGCTTATCCCAGAGCGCCCTGCGACCCGTCCTGAATGAGAATTTGTCCTCCACTGGCAAGGTCTAGATAGCCCATTTCAGGCAAAGCAAGCCATCTTTGAGGAAGTTCCTGGGGTCTCCCTGGCGCGACCGGTAGTCTGCCCAAATGTCCTCGACTAACGGCCTCAACCACGGTTTAGACAACCAGGTTGCCTCAAAACAAAATGGTCACAAGGTTCGAGACCTTTCAGGTCTAAGCGAACAAACCAAGCATTGATGATCCGATGCAACCCATTCCTATCCCGTAACCCAAATGGCCAAGCGGAGGAGGTTGGAATTGATGCAGATTCAATCAATTCTAGAGAGGACACAGTTCGGGGGCCTTTCCTCCTATTGCTCCAGGTGAATTGGTAGTTCTCAATGGACAGATCCACCAGCGAGTGGACTGCCAGGAAATCTTGAAACTCCTGTGCACTTGAGGGGGCTTCCCCACTAGATTTTTCCCATGGATGTAATCTCTGGTTGAAGTCCCCAACAATTAGCCATGCTAGGTGGTCTTGTACCAACGTTGCTACGCGTTCCATCTCCTACAACCTCTGCTCCCATATCTGCACCCCATAGAAGTTGGTCAGCCAAATCCCTCAGGAGGGGATATGGACTATCATGGTCCATTGTGAGGAGTCAACCAACGTCATGTCGTAGTAAGCCAATATAGCAAGACCTCCTACCCATCCCACGCAAGGGTGCACGTGGGTTTTCCAGGCATCCCAAAAGAGATGGTATGATTCTATCACCTGCAGCTTGGTTTCTTGGAGGCATATGATGTCACACTCTTCATCACGGACAATTCTACTCAGGGTATTTCTTTTATAGGGTGTACCTTGACCCCTACAATTCTAGCTGAAGATCTTCATGTATGCTCGGATGAGCGGCGTTGATAGACCTCTTGAAGGATCTTTTGTAACCCCAAGTTAATATTTTGTTGAGCTTGTCTAGCCCTGGACAAGCTCTCACTCGGGCATCCGAGGTAGCTCCTCCCCTCCCATACCACCAAGCTACATCCTAAGTCCTCGGATGCAAGCTCCTTCTCCGAGGGCTGACGAGACGTGGTGCTCCCCCTAACCACATTGACCCACTCACCCAGGAGGGGGGGAAGCACTATCCCTGGTGTCATTGGGTCAGCTGATGATTGTGGTAGTGAGGTGTGGATGGTGTTGGTGTCAGGGTTGTGGGCCAGTT
>MNCI01014373.1:604685-649351 GCA_015680685.1 Gnetum montanum
GTGTTGTAGGGCCCATTAACCCAAGCAAAATAGGGCCCACTGAAACAGCTTCCAAGCCCCTTGTCCCAACGCCATGTACATCTACCCCCACTAGTGGCACATCTCCCCCTGCAAGAACATCTAGCATCATCCCCGTTTTGGCTAGTTCCTCCATTTTCTTAGGCACGGGACCCTTGCCCCTGTCTTTAGGAGGCACCTCCCTCAGAGGAACCACCTTAGTCCCAATCTCATAACTACCCCCCTTCGTGCCTGTCTTGGACAATCGCTGCGAAGCCCCTAGCCCAAGATTCCGATGCACTCCCCCCTACGGGACACCCTCGTCCACCCATTCTCGGCAACCTTTTGCCCCCTATTAGAGCCACCCTACAACCCATAGTCACATGACCACCCTTACCACAGTTCCCACATGGCCCCTGTGCTGGTCTAGATCTCGTGGCTACCACGACGACCATGTTTCATACTCCACTTGGAGCCACTCCTCCCTTGACGGGAGGTCCAACACCACCTCCTTAACCAAGTCCTTCAAGGCTAGAGACCTCCAAATGCAAAAATGTGTGTAGCCTAGTCGATCCATGGCTGTCGTGGACTTGTCAAACAAAATGAATTCCCCAAAGAACCCTACAAGGGCCCTCAAGAAACCTGAGGTCCACATCTCCCAAGGAATCCCTAAGACACAGATCCAAACTGGGGCCCTTGAAAACAAACCTGGATCTTGGTGTGCCCCAGGCCTCCACTGCGTCAATGCTAGGCCTCTTGCCCCAAAGAACCATGCCCCCCCCCCAACAGGACCTAGTCCCTATCAGCCTCCATCAGAAAAACAAACAATAGATTTCCCAACAAGCTCTACACCACCACCTAGTAGAAACCCCACCGCATTGTCACCCATTTGCAAATGACTTCCAATTTCAAACTATCACCTGCCAAAACAAACTTCCCAATGAGGTTGTGCTCCAACATCCTCAGCCCCTCACAAGGCACCACAGCAATCCTTAATCTCATCGTTCCTTCCTCCTGCACACACCCCTCAATAACCCTAGCCTCAGGGCCCCAAATGGATGGTGGCTAACCAGCTCCCCCCACCACACCAACACTCCCTAGCCCCCTCGTAGCCTTAGGACCCTTTGAACCCTGCATCCCGCCCGCCAAGTCACCTCTCCCCACAATTGTTATGGAAATATATGGACTTTTTGCTTAACCTAGTAACTAAAAAGTCAATGATTTTTCACCACTTCGGAAAAAGTGGCCGAATTATCAATCTAGCATGACTTTTTTTTGAAAAAAAATGTGAAAAAAAGATGGCTTTTACCAAAAAAAAAATTTATAATTTATGTCAATTGAAAAAATTAAATTCAAAATTCCTCAATCTTAATCACAATAAAAACTTTTAATACAAATCAATAAACAAACTTCCTCTTCTACTCCTAAGCCTCAAATGCCTTATATTGGACAAATTAATGATGAGCATGATTTTACAACTAATCTTGTAGACGATGATGACTTTAACAATGAGAGTGGTAGTGATGATTAATACATTTCTAATGAGGCTGTAGATGACATGGCTAAAGCAGCTTATGTATCTTTTGATGTAAATTCAAAAAGAGAGCCTTTTGATAACTATGAATTAATATTTAGAAATACAGCAAGATGTAAAGGTATTTGAATCTACTAAAGTAAATATTAAAGACACAATTCAAGAGGCTCAATTTTATAGAAGGAAATTGAAAGGAAAGACAATGGAGCAACACCAAACATATTAATAGCTACATCTAATTTATAGTTACTTTGTTGCTTTATCTTTAATATATTATGAACATTTTACAATTAGACATTAATGTAACATGCTTTATTTTTTTAAGAGTTTGTTTGATTATCATTCTGTGAACAAATGAACCTTAATAGTATTTAAGCTTACAGTAATATAGTTTACAAATTTATATATTGATTATGTTCTTTGTTAATATGTTTTTTAGTTTGTGTGTCTATGATTGTGTTGTCTATGATTATTACATATATTTATATGATATGCAACATGAAACCTCTGAACTATTGCCTTTCAAGACATGTCAGCTTTTTAAATTTTTTGACTTTTTCAGGAAGATGAAAAAACTGGTTTGCCCACTTTTTAATCACTAACTCAACCAATAGTGGCAATAGTAAAGTTTATGAATGTTTTTTTGTTAACTTAAATGATTAAGTCAAATCATTGTTTCAAATTCCAATTATGCCTTTTCCTGCTATTCTCATTCCAGATTGATTATGTATTCACTACAGATTTTACAGTCCAAATCTGGTTTCACCTGCATGACATATTTAATAAATTGATTATGTTTCAGGACTCATGATTTGGTGGGCATTGTTAATTTTTTAATATTATTATTATTTTCTTTCATTCTGTGGCTAGTGTTTTAGAATTCATTATTTTTCAGCCCTACTCAAATTTTAGTTCTGTTTAGATTTCTGTTCAGGTTTTTGTTTCTGCCTGTCACTTCGCTATGCGTATTTTTCTTTTGTATTTCATTTGTTTTAGTATTGGTGAGCTAAACAGTAAGTAATTAGGTTTTCTACTTCTAATCAATTTTAGATGACTATTTTTAAAATTAAATTTAAACACTTTAAATCTCAGACCTGCAAGTTGGGGCCTAACAAAAGCTATCAGCCATTTATTTCATTTAAGTACCTATTTATATACAATTGCGTTTATAGGGAAATCTACAACTAACCTATATATGCTAGTTCCCCACCAAAAGTGCGTATAAGATTTCCGGGATGTGGATCAGCATGATAGAAACCACATTCTAACAGCTGTGTCAAAGAACAGTACACTCCAACCTGTATAGAGTATATTGGCAACATACTTAAGGCTAAGGCTGAAATAACGGAACATAATAGTTAAATGCTCAAGATTAATATTGTATATACAGACAGCTAATTTAAAAGAAGTTACCTCTACAAGATGAAGATCTTTTACCTCTGATAACTTTTGCCCCTGCAAAAATCATAATTTTCCTAAGAATAACGATAAGAATTCTCCAATTGACATACTTTATCATAATTTTCGTATTTAATAGCAGAGACCATTCAAAAGAACAGGGATAGGTGCTTTATCCATCCGTCATTTTTTATCAGAGTGTATACTAATGTGTATTACATTAACTTGAGTATTCGAACCAACTGCAATGAAGAAATTCAGACAAAAGCTATTACCTCAATCCATTCCATCACAAGCACTCGTTTGCTTGATAAGTCCAGGTACATCTTGGGTACCATAACATCTGGCAAACTACCATAAAGTTTACTGCAAATGAATATACAAAAAATGAAGGAAGATGAGGAAACTAACATGCTAAAAGACCATGTAAATGTCTATGTAAAGCTGCAACTTGTAGTCAAATGAGATTAGCATGTTTGCTGCTGACCATTAGAACCTTCAAGGAAATCTTTCGTTCACTTTTGGTATTTCCAAACTCTACTTTAAGAATAAGGAATTTTGCTACAGTATCGCACATTATTCAGTTCAAAACTCACCAAGATTCTAAGTAGCTTAGGCAAACTGCTTTGTGTGAGAAGTAAATAATTCCACCAGCGTATCAAAAGATGCATCAAAATTAAACAGGATTCTAGTTTGCACGTTCATCTTCCATAACAGAAAATGAATTCCACACCCGGGCAGTATTCCAACCATAGACAAACTTAAGATTTTGCGATGTTTGCCTCCGCTAAGTTCCTTAGGCATGCAAGCATCTTTTGAAGCCAGGCTACCTCTAAAGAGGGAAATTGGAGGATTTCCTAAATAGATTTATCAATACCTAATTCGCACAAGATCAATAAAAAATTTTAGCATTGTATTTGCCAAGAAATCTACGGGATGAAATGCATACTCTTGAAAATTTGTTTGGAGCCCAAAAGAAAGAAAAAGAAAATAAAAGTATAAACTATCACATGAGATGTATTTCTAAGGGTATTCAGTTGGCTTTAAAGAAATGTATCTAGGGTCTTAAAAACTGAAAATGAAAGAGAAACTATAACTTAAAGACATCTAGTCTACCTGAATTGCATGCNCAAGAAAAAAAAAACTGAAAATGAAAGAGAAACTATAACTTAAAAGACATCTAGTCTACCTGAATTGCATGCCATTTTGTGCTTCTCTTTCATAGTCCATCTCCTGCAAGAATTTGAACAACCATTTAAAAACTGAGTCTTTAAGTTTACATTATGTTCAAATACCAAAAGCCAATCTGACAAACAAATGATCATTATCATAGTGCCTTTATCTCATTAATATGGGCTGAATTGTTATGCTAGGCCAAGAATTTGACAATTATATTTTGTCTGATTATCCATATGATATCATAGCCTGTATGTATAGTTTTACTATTCCGCCAGGTTGACATGTCACAACCTGCAATTTTACCTAGGTTTAATTTAAAGCTGTTAAACATGTTTCAATAAGTTTCTTACATTCTATAAGTTAAATAGAGGATTAAACTATTGCCTTCCTAAAGTAAATAAAAATCTACATGTTAAAATATTTAATTAAAACTTTGTATCCTTTGTTTCTTATTTTTTTTTTCCGAGAAAGAGGTTGGGATTATATTAAAAGAGCAAAAATATGTTACAAAGATTACATGCAATTACAAGCGGCGGGCCACCAGGAGAGGCCCCACCGAGAGGGGAGGGCCCTCGGGCCCCAGAAACCACGAGCGAGACAGACAAAACAGCCAGACAGAGCAGAGAAAACTGAGAAAAGCCAAAACACCCCCGGGGGGGGGGGGGCGGCGACCCCCCACACACCACCAAGAAGGGGGGTCTCGAATCGCGCGCCCCCGAAACCCAAGGCCGATATTTGGTCTGCATGATTCAGATCCAGGGGATCGGTTCTCCTTAGGGGTGCAAAAAACGGAGCAGCAACCGTTGTTGCCCGATCATCAGTTCATCTTCGAAGGAAGTAACCCCGAAACCCCCAGCACTACGGGGCCGCGCGACCCGCTCCCAGCAAACCAGATGGACTCTGCACCCCCCCTTGCCCCCCTCCCAAACGAAGGTACAAACAAGAGAATTAACCGTAGAAACGACCGCATTCGGAGGCATGGCCACAGTTGCCACGAACCTCGCGACCGCCGTGAGGATTCCAGTGGCCACCAACAGGCGCCCTTTGCGGCTAAGGAACCTGTTCGCCCAGTGGCCCATTCTTCTCTCGATTTTACCGAGCAGCGGGCCCCACGCCGTAGTCCGGCCCCACCTGAAAAGGGGGAGGCCCAGATATGTGTCGTTGTACGTGCCTGGCAGGATATTCAGGATGTGTATCGCCCGGTTCTTAACCTCAGCGTCCGCATTGAAGAAGTGGGCGGAGGATTTGGTTCGATTGATTTCCAGTCCCACCTCGGCCGCGAGACGGGACAAGGCAACGTTGATACACCATGCTTGGGGAACCGTTGCTCTACTAAACAACATCGTGTCGTCCGCATAGTGTTCGGTCCGGCAGGCCACACCGGCAATGTCAAGACCATCCACCCCTGAGGTGCTACAATACTGCTGCATTAAGTCCATGGCAATGATGAAAAGGAGGGGCGAGAGCGGGTCCCCCTGCCTCAACCAGAACTAGGGAAGGTGTCATAGGGGGGCTTTCCAGCCTCACCAGAACTAGGGAAGGTTGGGTGGCCTCTTTCCCTAGTAGCCTGCAGCAAAAAGACTTAGGCAGAGATTGACATGGGGTTACAACTGACCTTAAAGGAGGTCTATAAGAAAAGGTCGGCTAGTAAGCCATAAAGATCTTGTCTTGGAACTGCAGGGGTCAAGGTAGCCCCTATAAAAGAACTACCCTAGGAAAAATTGTGAGAAGAGAGGAGTGTGAAGTTGTTTGTTTAGAGGAAACCAAGGTACAGGGCCTAGAGGCCCACCATCTCCATTGGGCTAGGTGGCAGACTAGTTAGTTCCAATTAGAGGAAAAGATGGAGGCTTGGCAATAATGTCATAATTGCCTTTTAACCTTGTAGACTCGTCTACCTGGAGTATCACTATGTTCCAAACAAAGGTGGGTTTTTGGCTTACAAATTTCTATGGTGCCCAGAACTCGGAAGTACAACTGGAAGAGTTGAGCAAAATCGCTTAGCTAGTGGATAGGAGGCAATGGATTATGGTTAGAGACTTCAACCAACACTTGTATACCTAGGAAACGTTTGGTAATGATTTCTCAGAGCCACCTGGTAGTCAGCAGTTCCTGGACTTTCTACAAACACATGACTTGGTAGACATGGATATCATAGACTGCAAGTCTACTTGGAGCAACTACCATCGAAGGAAGGACCTGGTTCTATCTAGAATTGACCATGTTTGGGTTAATACCAACATCTTGCAGGATTCTGAGGTGCAAGTGTTTGGAAAGGAGAGGCAGGCTTCAGACCACCGATTTATCTATTGCCAATGGGAAGGGAGACTAGACGAACAACCTTTTCTTTTCATTTTGAATGCTCGTGGCTGCTGAAGCCTTGGCTCAAACCTCTAGTGGAGAAGATCTAGGCTAATTATCCCTCACAGGTTGATCCAAGGGACTCCTTGAAAACAGGATTGAGCCACCTCTACCAAGCCATCCACAGGGGAGCTTTCAAGATGGGAGCACACTACCATTGTCTATTCCAGTGAGGTCAGTTATTGGCAAGGCAAAGAACAAGCAGCTGATGGAGCCTTTCTCTTGGATGAAGCAAGATGAGGTGATGGCTTTCATGAAGCTAAATCAGGCCCCTGATCCAAATGGGTGGTCATTTGAGTTCTTTAGGGCTTTTGCTAATATCCTGGGGGAAAATCTTATAGATGCATTTAACTTGAAGCTTCAGAGGCAACAGGTTCACCGTGAAATTAACTACTCTAGGATTGTGCTTATTCCCAAGATTGCGAACCCTTCAAATCCCTCCCAATTTTGCCCAATTGGGGTCTACAACATCCTAATCAGACTATTCACAAAGATGTTGGTTCATCGCCTTGCCTCGTTGATGCCACATTTGGTAGGAAGCAATCAAGTTGGATTTATTAAGAAGAGATTCCTCCACAATCAAATTATTCTTCTTCATAAGATCATGAACTCACTCCAGAACGTTGGTTACCCAAGTATGTATGAAGCTGGACATTAAAGAAGCTTATGATACTATTAGTTGGGATGCCCTGGAAAATATCATGTTGCATAAAGGATTTGATCACAAATTTGTCAATCTCTATATTCAAATCCAAGCTTCAAGGCCTTATTCCTCCCTTGAACGGAGCCTATGACAAGGAGACCCTCTCTCCCCCTACCTATTTATCATTGTGATGGATAGCTTGCAATCTTACTACAAAAAAAGTATTTGAGGGTTGAAGATTGCAGGGATCAAGTGTCTAGCATAGCACTACATAGATGATACTATTTTGTTTTCACGTGCTTCTATACCATAGGCACATGCAGTTAATAGGGTGCTTGGTAGAATGGCACAAGAGATTGGCCTAGAGATTAACAAAGGCAAATCCACCTTGCACTTGACCAATACATCTAGTTTAATTGAGCGGAGGATCTTGCAAGTGTTGGGGATGCTCCCAAGTATGGAGCAGGACTATTACCTAGGCCTGCCAATTTATGCATGAAAAAGGAAAGGTACTTGGTCTGCTCTTATTTAAAGATTACAGCAACATATTGAGCACTAGACTTTGTGTTTCCTAAGTAAGAAAGGGAGAATTATTCTAGCAACCTCAGCGCTTTCAGCGATGACTAGGTTTATGATGCCACCTCCCCCTCCCCACATAGGAGTCATCAACAAAGTGGATCAACTTATCAAGAACTTCATTTGGTCAGAGGGGGAAAGGGGACAACAAGATGCACATGGTCCGATGGGACACTTTCGCCAAACAACAAAATATGGGGATTTTGAGATTCCAAAATATGGTCAATTTGAGGCACCAACAGCTCACTAATCAGCTCCTTCAAGTGAACGATGCTTCAGCACAATTGATCCAGACAATGCAACACAAGTACCATCAATGGGAAGCTGGGCATCATGGCTCGCAAATTTGGAGGACCATCTGCATGCACACCAACATGATGCAACTTGCAAGCATGATGGGGAAGCCACCCCAAGACATCATTAAGGAAAAATACCCATCAGTAGCAAGATGGCGTACTCTATGGAAAGGTAGACTCCCTGAAAAGCTCAAAGTCTTTCTATGGCTAATCAATCATGCTTCCTCACCCATGCGGGCTGCTTTCCAGGCACGCGGGCTTAACATATCTAAGGCATGCCAATATGTTTGAGAGAGCCAGAGACAATTTATCCTTTCATCTATTAGTGCCCTTATGTGGCAGACACTTGGTGGGCTCTGGCGCTTTCCCCTCCTGTGAATTCAAATGGTGATTCTCTCATGATGGCAGTGTTGTGAAATCTATGGAAAACCCGTAATAACCTTGTTTTCTAGTTTCTACCACCCTCTCCTCTAGCGTAGGTTGCAACACAAGGAGTCAAATTGTGGCACAAAGCCTCTGCGATAATGGGCTGAACCCCGACTTTTGAACCACCATATTCCATGTTCCAGACTAACCCAGTGCTTTGGCCACTTGTGCAACACATGGGCTGGGTGAATGTCCTTGCACTACTACAAGGAGAATAAGATCTTACAGATGAATACTTGTTCCGCAACTAGAGTGCAGATTCTATGACTTTAAGAGGGATTTGCATTTTGCTAACTAAGGAGGCATTGGCTATCTCGCTTAGGGCCCCAGCCATGGGGGAAGTCATCCTTCCTCTTGGTCACAGCCTCCAAGATGCTGAGGGGTTTTTCATTGGGCCCATTCCCAAAACCGCTAGCAAACAAGTGCCTAAGTCCACTTTGCCCAAACTATGGCAAGAGGCAATGGAACTTGTTGGTAGGTTTTTCATTTAATCAGGCACTGCCTACAAACTCAAGGTGTCTATTTTTCTTTTCTGAAATGCTTAAAGCTTGGCTGCAACGTCAATCTCCCTCGTTTCTTTCCTCCAGTAATCTAGCGGCAACACCAAGGCCACCATTCAAGGTTAATTTTAGCCCTTTGGAGGGTGGTGTTGCCTATTAGTTAAGGCCATCATGGCCTAAGGCACAAGCTATTTATAGCTGGTGCTCGATGATGGAGGAGAGGGCTAGGCTTTGGGAATGAGGAAGTGGGATAGATGTCAAGGGCACAGCAATCCTCTGTTTCCCCAAACGAAGTAAGGCCTACTTCTCCAATGGCACTTGACATGGTTTTGTGAAAAGCTATGGCAAAGGCCATAGCAAAGATCACACGTCTGAAGGCTGAAAAGGCTAAGCCTGAGGTGACAACAAACGCCATCATGGAGGCAGCAACAACAAAGGAAGCAAAAGCTGCTCTGAGCAAGCAACAACAGGCTCGACAAGAAGAATGGCTCGTTTGGGAGGCTAAGTGGTAGGCGAGGGAGGAGGAGTTCTACCGCATGATGGCTCTAGTCAAGAGCCAATACGTCAAACGGGAGCAAGCAAGAGACAAAAAGGTGTTGGGATTTGAAGGTGTCGATAAGCTGGGCAACACTAGAGGATATCCTACAAGAGCAAATCTGAGAAACGATTAGTCAAGCAAACTAGCTCAGAGTAGCACAATAGCTAGCAAAGCAAGAGCAATGCAAGAGAGAGTAGAGGGAAGCAGAAGAAATCTAGCAACAACAAGATCGCATTCATGAGTAGAATACTAGACTATGGTTGGAGCCAATAAAATGTCCATGTGTTTTTATGGACATTAACTACAACACATGTCAGCACATCAAAAGAACTACTGCGAAGCTACACCTGGATGGGATGAGCACTGGGGAGGAACATGCTATGAAGGCCAAGGCCTTTAAAGATTTCCAACAAGCTGCCACCTTTGTGGACACTGAGAGACACAGGGCAGTTCAAGAACCCATCCATGCCCAAGAATGGGCAACTTGTTATTGTGTCAAGCTTCCCAAACGGTTTTAGGTTCTTGGCCTTTGGCCTTGGTTTGGTGAAGGTTCCTTGTTTTGTTTAGTTCTAGGTTTTGGTCCTTGTCGATGTTTTCCCTCTAGAAACGAGGATTTTGCTGTTGAATCAAAATTGGGTTGGGCTCTGCTAAGGAGAGTTGGTTCTCTATCTTGTTTGTTTAACTGTTTCAGACCAAGGGGTGTTTGCCCCCCTTGTAGGAGGAGGACAGGGAGGGGGCCAAGCTTTTTACCCCCCATATCTATTTCAGTGTATATATCATGATTTTTGTTAATATATATTATTGACCTTCTCTCAAAAAAAATATCAAAAGTATGCTTTCCAGGGAATCAAGAATAATCTCTAGCAACAATTAGCTATTGTCCAGTGTAGGTAGGGAAACAGGGAATGCTTGGAAGAGAAAGAGTACAGTCTTTTGGTGGAGCTCCAAAATTTGGCCGAAGAGGAAGAGTAGTACTAGAAGGAGAGATCTAGGATGCAATGGTTCAAGGAGGGAGATAGAAACACATTTCTTTTTTGCTGCCGCTAAGGCAAATTCTCACAGCAAGAGGACTAACAGTATTTATAGAGGAACTACTTCCTTACATGAAACCTAGGCTATTGCACATGAGCTGCAAAACTACTGGGCAAATATTTGGTCTGGGGGAGAATCCTCCCCCATCTCCATCCCGATCCTGAAGATCATCAATGATTCAGACAATGGGGCTCTTACTGCCCCTATCTCCATGGTGAAAGTGGCTGTTGCTATGCCATTCCTCAAACCAGCCAAAGCTCTTGGCCATTATGGTTGGCCTATTGAGTTCTTCCATGAATTATTTGACATCCTAGGACAAAACTTACTGAACGCCTTTCGCCTTATGTTAAAGTGAGGGCAAGTAAGAAAGGGGATTAACTATTCCAAGATTGTTTCGCGGCCAAAGATTCCTACTCCTACAGTGCTAGCCCATTATAGACTAATTGGCGTTTGTAATACTTTGCTCTAGATTTTGACTAAGATTTAGGTCAGTCAACTTCAACCCTTGATGACAACCTTGATGGGTGCTCATCAAGCTGGTTTCATGAAAGGGAGGTATATTCAAGACTAGGTTATTCTATTGCAAGCAATGGTCCACTCACTTCAACGGGCTAAATTCCCTAGCATGTGTATTAAATTGGACATTGCCAAAGCATATGATACTGTCCATGGAAGGCCCTTTGGAAGTTTCTGTTAAAAAAATGGATTCATCCATGCTTTGTTGACCTCTGCATCAACCTCCAACAAACCAGTGCTTACTCTTTTAATCTTTTTGGACATCTTTGGGGGTTTTCCTCCCCCACTAGGGGACTGCATCAAGGTGATCCATTGTCTCCTTACCTCTTTATCCTTGTTATGGATACCATTAAATATTACTGCAAGGAGGAAGGTGTTTGAAAGCTTAGCATCGCTGGCACCACTTGCATCACCGAACATTACATCGATGATATGATCATCATGACCCAGGTTGTTGTTCCTCAAGCTTCTGCTTTCAACTGAACCTTGGCCCATATGGCTCAGGAAATTGGCCTGCAACCAAATTGAGTAAAATCGCCAGTTCACTTCTTTCACACTAAGGAGCCAATTCACCAACAAGTTTGTCATACCCTTGGTATTTTACCTAAAGCTAGGCACGATTCCTACCTAGGTATCCCTATGTTTGCATGGAATTGACTATCCACCTAGACTTGTCTAATCCAACACTTGCAATCTTGAGTTCGACATTGGACAGCCAATTTCTTGACAAGAAAACATAAAATTCTCCTGGCCACATCTATCTTACTGGCCATCACCCAGTATGTCACTTATTTTGCCATTCCGCCAATAGGCGTCATCAACAAAATCAACCAGATTATCCAGAATTTCTTCTAGTCTGGGGGAAAGGGGCTAATCAGCTACATCTACTGTGCTAGGACACAACTGCCAAACCTAAATTCGTGAGAGGTCTCGAGGTCTTAAAGTTTGAGGGATGTCCTTTTGATGGGACATCACAATATCATTAATCGGTTTGCGCCTTGATGGGGATACACCTTAATGGGTACACATACTGAATGCCAGGTACTCTCCATGTGTGGCAATTTCCGAGGACTCCCACGTGTGGTGGAACCTTTGTACCTAGGCTCATAAATTGTTGCAAGGAGGGGAATGATGGGACTTAGTGAAACACCACAAAATTCTGAGCTTAGCACTTCTCCAACAAGAATCAAACTAAGTCATGATGCTCCCCAGCATGACCGAAGCTTGCGAACCTCAAAAACAGCATCAAACGAAGTTGAACTGAACAGGAAAAGGTCCCCTAGGACCCACAGAAGACTACGATGACATCCGACATCAAACCTGGCAAATCTTGAGCTCAAAAGACTTGGTTTTCACTAAGTATGCATCATGTACGCCCAGCGTGCACGCCCAACGTATGACTTCAAAGGTGATCCAAAACAGACACTTCAGAGCAGGATTTTCACAAGGCATCAACTCTCAGAGACAAGGCCATTGTTAGGCATCATCATAGGCTCAGGAAAATCGGGTTTGACCTTGAAATCATGCATTTTGGAGCTCACACGCTGAGCATGTACATCCTGCACGCCCAGCGTGCAGCCCAACGTACACCAGTCGGAGCCTTCCAAAACCATGTCAGATCAAGCCCAGATGAGCCCAAATTCGATAGGCAGCATTCTCATGATCCAAGGGCCAAATTCAAGATTTTCTATTGTAACAGTATATTCATTTGTAAATTTCAATTCTCTTGTGTTGGGCAAGTCTGTACGCTGAGTTCACACGCCCAACATCTACATGCTGGCATGCAGCACGCTGTACAATTGTAATTTTCTTTGCACTCGGACAATGTAGCCACATGTCACCCGACCCGAAATTCTCTCACCCACAGCCACTCACACTTCCAGATCCGAATCCAACGCCCAAAAACTTGATAAAAACCCCAATTTTTGACTAGATCGGGGTTGGCAATTTTGGGAAAACAGGAGACAAAACCTAAAGGCACTTAGGAAATCAAAGCAGGAACCCCATACGCTGGACTTCTACCTTGTACGCTGAGTATACAGCCTTCACGCTGTGCCTGCAGTTTAAACCAACTAACCATCATCCCTCCGCATCCACCGGGGCTCTTCGTTCGCCTTGTGTCAGATTCACAACTACGTTCAGACTGGTGCATTGTAATCTCATTTTGCAATAAAGTTGTTTCATTTCTTGTCAAGATTTGTTAAAGTCTTCATCCATTTTTATTTATCTCTGTATTCGTTTCTTTGCGCGTTCATGTTCTGGTCAACATTTATCATGCTGTTTACGCATAACCCAGCGTATTGCACATCGGCATATGTTGGGGAAATCCTTGTCTGATCCGCATGCGGACCACCCAAGGTACTCTACCTTCGTCAATTCCAGCTCGCCCTCAAGCGAAGGTAGGGTCTTCTGTGCTCGTCTGTAAATCACGCGGTGCTCATCCCATTCCAGCCTTGCACGGACGATTTCGGACAGTACAGAAAATGGCGCTAGAAGGAGGGCCTCTCTTTGCTTAGATCTACTCCGACCTGGCATAGATCTCTTTAGATCTGCTAGTCCATATCATAGATCTGCTTCCTGCGACCCCAGATCTACAGTCAATTTTCCCATATCTGCACTCAGTCAGCATAGATCTGACTTCGAATCTTTCAGATCTGCGCCATGTTCAGCCACATCTGCTGCACACCCAACGTGTATACGCTGCACGCTGAGGCCTGCACGCTGAGATTTGCACGCTGAGATTTGCACGCTGAAGCTTGCACGCTAAGATCTGCACACTGAAGCCTGCACGCTAAGATCTGCACACTGAAGCCTACACGCTGAGATCTGCACGCTGTCAGGCCAGTCTGTACGCTATGACTCCTTGGTATACGCTGCCAACACTTAGAATTTTCTTCATTCATTGTCCAACACTTAACCAAATTTTCACTCGTTTACGCTGTCACATTCAAACATTTAAAACATTTGACAATGGACCTTGCCCAAGCACGCATCACCATGGAGTCATCTCAGAACTCTAACACACGCACCTTCGTAATCCTCACACAAGAACAATACAACTTTATCTATGTGAAGATTCAGGCCAACCTTCCTCTTGACACCACAGAACAGGAGGCAAAACGAAACTTCGAGCGCATATACATGGGAGGTCATGAATTCGTCCCCTCTGTATATGACATCATCCCCCTTTCTGAGCCTCACCATCGACTCATCTCTCAACTCCTTCTAGCAAGGGGCCAAAACACACGACGACCCACTGAGGAGCCCCAAAACCAACATGATGTAGATGACTTCGAGGCACAATATGAACCTAAGGATTCATACCATATCCTCAGTCCCCATGCCTACGTGAATCCATCATTCCACCCTCGCATGGGATAGACGGCCACTCACCAAGTGTCAACGAGCACACAAGCACCAGTATCCCAATAGAGATTACCCACACCCATCTCCACCCAGTACATACCGCACGTGCAAACGCATGGGGCCACTTTCATTACATCGGCCCCGCACATCCAAGGTGCCACTTCACAGTTTGTTGCTAGGCAAGGAACCATACCCCTTGTTCAACAACCCACTCACTTCAACATGCCACACCCCACAACCACAACTCTCAACGTTGCTCCACAGCAACAAATGACAACCCAACAATCTCCCCAACCAATTAATCTGCCTACCGCTCAAGAGTGGGCAAAAGTAAAACAAATGATGCAAGCATTAGCTAATGAGGTAAAGCACCTCAAAACTACCAACATTGAACAAGTTAAAGTACTGGATTTCTACCAGGATGATCCAATTAACTCTTCAATGCCACCGTTAGCTTTACCCAAGGGAATCACACTACCCCAGTTAACCAAGTACAACGGGAAGGGAGATCCGAACGCTCACTTAGTCACTTTTCGATCAGAAACTCTATTGCTTCAAGCTTGGCCCCACGTAATCTTGCGCGTGTTCGCTATGTCCTTAACGGGCGTAGCCTTAGACTAGTACCGAGCCCTGCCACGTAACTCCATATCCTCTCTGGAGGATATGTTACGCCAATTCGTTACCAGGTTTAAGTACAACCTCAAGCCTAAAGCCACACTAGACACTCTAATACAAGTGAAACAAGCACCACTAGAGCCTGTGCAGAAGTTCATCCAACGATGGAGTGCAGCCCTTAACCAACTTCATGAGCCCATCCCTGAAACGTATTTGCTTACAATTCTGAAGGGAGCCGTGAATGACTTCATTAAGTCAAAACTGTACTACCTAAGCGCTCAAACGTTGAGCCAAGCCTTCACACAGATCAAGAACATTGAACAAGCTGCACAAGCCAACAATGAGCCTGCCTATGTGGCTTACAAGAACCAACACGTTGTCAAACAACAGACAACGGAAATTGTAGCCGTAAGCACAAAAACAACAAACACCAGTACCAACCCACCTGCAATGACAAAGGCCACCCCAAGGCCCAACTTTCAACGCAAGGATCGCTCTAAGTATATGCCGCTACCCACGCGACCCTCTGAACTACTAAAGCAACTCCTCAAAACCGAGCAAATCCAATACAAACAAGTAGCGGANTGGATGATCTTCAGACAATGATAGAACGGGGCCAACTCAACATCAACACCCTAAATCAACCTAGCACAGACGATGCCCCCTATGTCATAAACTCCATTGGCATAGATAGTAAGCCTAAACCTGTGCGGCAACCTTTTGTGATCCATGTGCCTCCCAGCAAGGCAACAATCCCCTTCGCCTCCACAAGCAAGAGGCCTCCCATTGTCATCAAGGTGCCACCTAGAGCACCAACAACACCTTTCGTGGTCAAAGTACCACTACCTCACACGTCCGCTAAGACGTTAAACTAGCAAGATTCAACGCAATCCCGAGCATCGAAGGCACCCTTTGTGGTCAAAGTACCACCACAATCGTCCGCTAAGACATTAAACTGGCATGATGCCCCAACGACAACAGCAAAGAAACCTTTCATTATCAAGGTGCCACAATAAGCTAGTCAAACACCAACGAATCCTCCCAAACTATCATTTGTCATAAAGGTGCCACCATGTAATGGCCCCTCACCTACCCAGAGCCCAACCATAGGCAATGTCTCAACCTCTTCTCCCTCAAGAGTCAACATTGCCAACAACATGGGTAAGCCTACCAAATGGCAGCAGAAGAGGACAAACGAACAACGAACAACATCCACAGCCGAAACAAAGGCCACACCTAGTACACAAAAACCAAATGCTGGGGGCCCTACCCCTAGTCCCAAACAAACCAGGCCCAAGCCCTTGACCCATACAAAGGCAACCAACACAACGACAGCTAACATGGACTTTGTAGCTACATTGGCCCAGGTGAAACAAACGCTCAAACAAAAGAACACAACCATGAGCTTGTATGACTTAGTCATGACATCATCGGCTCATCGTGAAGCCTTAGCGCAAACATTAGCATCCATTCCTATTACAAAGGACATCCCTGTTAACATGGAATCCATCCGTGCCATGATTTCGCAACACACACCACAAGGATTGGGTTCAAACACCTTAGCCTTCTGTGATGATGTAGTTAAAGTCAACCCCAAACGAGGGGAGGTCACAACAGCTCCATTGTCAATTAGCATACGTGTTGGGCAATGTACCATTCGCAGAGTACACGTTGATGATGGCGTGGCAACAAACGTAGTTCTATACTCCGTCGTCGACAAACTAGGCATGGTAGACAAGATCATGCCAACAGAAACCACGTGTCTAAAATCCTTCAGCAGATCACATGTCACAATCAAGGGCAAGATTAACCTAGCCTTCGTGGCAGGTGAACAATTCCCCACCAGTGCGGAATTCACTGTCATAAAAGAGATGCCAAGTTTCAACATGATTCTTGGTAGACCTTGGCTAGCCCAACAACGAGCCATTTCCTCACCGATACATCAAGAAATCCGCCTTCCATACGAAGGTGGACAAGTCATTATACATAGCGATAACACTCCCTTTCAAGCTGACCATAACATAGACATGTCACAGGTCTTGAAAGAAGAGCCTCTTGATGCAACACACATGGCAACAAACACAACACCTAGAGCTAAAACACCTGAACAAGTAGTAAAAACCGAAAGCCTCCCAGAGCAACCTAGCATGCCTCCTAGATCACGTCCGGCTAGGAAACAACTGCATGATCAAGGCTCCCTTGGGGCCAAAAACACATCTTATCCCCGCCCACTCTTCACCTTTGTTCGTTATGCATACCTCACCTTCGTTTGCATGGTACTAGCTTACGCGTTTGCACACGGCCCGAAAAGGCCTTCAACTACCACCTTTTTGCATTGTTTTCTTTTTACTTGTGCATTTTAGTTCATGTTTTCTGCAGTTGCTATATAACATTGTTTTCTCTAGTTGTTTTTGTTTACAGGATCATACGGACGCACACGCATGCATCCGCACAGAACGTCCTGGAATCATGATGGTAAACTGATACCACAGAACGTCCTGGAATCATGACAATAAACTGATACCACAGATTCGTCCTGGCGTTATGATGATAAACTAGCACCACCACTCGTCCTGGCGTCATGACGATAAACTGACACCACAGTTCGTCCGCAATGACAATAAACTAGCACCCATCCGGTATGACATTAAACTATCACAGTTTTGTTCACCAGAGTCCGCTAAGACTATAAACTGGTTTGCCTCTCCACAGTCCGCCAAGACTATAAACTAGCAATGTACCGTCCGCTACGACACTAAACTGGCAACGTCCAACAGTTTATGACATAAAACTAACCCACGATCGTCCGCTACGACGCTAAACTGGCAACGTCCAACGGGTTATGACATAAAACTAACCCACAACAATCCGCTACGACTATAACCTGGCAGCTTCATCTCTAGCCTCTCGGTCTGTAGTTGCATTTGAACTTTATCAGAGCTGCTGCTTCGCTCATCATCAGTTGATCTTGACAACATTGCCGCCATGCATATTCAGTGCCTGAAATCTTATCTAGTGCCTGAAATCTCATCCGGTGCCTTTGTTTTCTCAGTCTAAGCTTACTCACTCACTCGTGGTTTTCTTGTCTTCTTGGAGTTGTGTTTGCAAGATGACACTCAGAGGTGTTCGTACAAGAATGCACTTCGTCACAGCAGCAAGGTACCATATTGTTCCTAACACACGTAACCAGGTTAATCAAGCTATTCACTAGTACATCCCCATTTCCCGTTACATTTCCCATCTATTCCTCAACATACTCTACTCAGCTACACCCCTGATACACCCAATACACCCAAAACTTTGAGCACACCGTTGCACACTGCAACACTTTTAAGCAGTTGCAACACACAACATGGCACTTGAGCATGAGTACAAGATCAAAACAAAGCTCTTCAAAAAAAAATATATGAAGAAACAAAAGAAACAAAAGAAAAAGAAAAAAAAACAACAAAAGAACAAAAGAGCAAAAGAGCAAAGAGCAAAAAAGCCAAAAAGAAACACAAGACCTTTGGCACTTCCCATACAAGCCCCAGGCGGGAAGGCAGTTGTTTTGGAACCAAGTACTCATGTCTCAAATGCTCAAGTAACATCTCATTGCGTGGCTTTGGCTCTCCACCAACAGGTTCCCTTTAACACTAAACAGAGGCCCTGTTCCTTTAAAGAACGCAACACACCATCACGTGGCTTTGGTTGTGCCAACAAGTCTTCTTAAACACTAAACAAGAATCTTGTTCCACCAAAGAACGTACACCTCATGTCTTGGTTCCAAGTCTGCTAGACAATGGCTATTGACAAGGATCAACATGACTCGTATACACACCAGAGCACCCCCTTCACCATGCACAATCCCTTGATCTGTCCCCAATCCCCACAATCTCCATTTCCCTATCCAGCTACAAACTTCATTTCCCCCAATCCCATGTACTACTGAACACGGTGCGATGACATCTGGCCAAGTGCCAAAGGACAATATTTCTACCAAGTTGCTTGTCGTGTTTTGTACTTCTTTGTCGACGCTTCTCGAGTTGATTCCTCCAAGCGTCAACAAAGAGGGGCCAATGAAACACCACAAAATTCTGAGCTTAGCACTTCTCCAACAAGAATCAAACTAAGTCATGATGCTCCCTAGCATGACCGAAGCTTGCGAACCTCAAAAACAGCATCAAACGGAGTCGAACTGAACAGGAAAAGGTCCCTTGGGACCCACAGAAGACTACGGTGACATCTGACATCAAACCTGGCAAATCTTGAGCTCAAAAGACTTGGTTTTCACTAAGTATGCATCCTGTACGCCCAGCGTGTACACCCAGCGTGTACGCCCAGCGTATGACTTCAAAGGTGACCCAAAACAGGCACTTCAGAGCAGGATTTTCACAAGGCATCAACTCTCAGAGACAAGGCCATTGTTAGGCATCATCATAGGCTCAGGAAAATTGGGTTTTGACCTTGAAATCATGCATTTTGGAGCTCACATGCTGAGCATGTACATCCTGCACGCCCAGCGTGCAGCCTAGCGTACACCAGTCGGAGCCTTCCAAAACCATGTCAGATCGAGCCCAGATGAGCCCAAATTCGATAGGCAGCATTCTCATGATCCAAGGGCCAAATTCAAGATTTTCTATTGTAATAGTATATTCGTTTGTAAAGTTCAATTCTCTTGCGTTGGGCAAGTCTGTACACTGAGTTCACACACCCAGCATGTACACGCTGGAATGCAGCACGCTGTACAATTGTAATTTTCTTTGCACTCGGACAATGTAGCCACATGTCACCCGACCCGAAATTCTCTCACCCACAGCCACTCATACACTTCCAGATCTGAATCCAACGCCCAAAAACTTGATAAAAACCCCAATTTTTGACTAGATCGAGGTTGGCAATTTTGGGAAAACAAGAGACAAAACCTGAAGGCACTTAGGAAATCAGAGCAGGAACCCCATACGCTAGACTTCTACCCTGTACGCTAAGTATACAGCCTTCACGCTGCGCCTGTAGTTTAAACCAGCTAACCATCATCCCTCCGCATCCATCGGGGCTCTTCGTCCGCCTTGTGTCAGATTCACAACTGCGTTCAGACCGGTGCATTGTAATCTCATTTTGCAATAAAGTTGTTTCATTTTTGGTCAAGATTTGTTACAGTCTTCATCCATTTTTATTTATCTCTGTATTCGTTTCTTTGCGCATTCATGTTCTGGTCAACGTTTATCATGCTGTTTACGCATAACCCAGCGTATTGCACATCGGTATATGTTGGGGAAATCCTTGTCTGATCCACATGCGGACCACCCAAGGTACTCTACCTTCGTCAATTCCAGCTTGCCCTCAAGCGAAGGTAGGGTCTTCTGTGCTCTTCTGTAAATCACGCGGTGCTCGTCCCATTCCAGCCTTGCACAGAAGATTTCAGACAGTACACTTAGGCCAAGGGAGGTCATCAAATTCAAACATCCTACACAAGACAACTGGTGGTGCGTGTGGAATGGGAAACTCCCCAAAAAAATCAAATGTTTTGCATGGCTACTCACACATGGTGTGCTACCAATCAATACGGGGCTGAAGGCACAAGCAATTGTCAAGGATGACAAATGCTCATTTTGTGCAGCTCATAGGGAGTTTATGATCCATTTATTCCTACATGGCTCCTTCACAATGGCTATTTGGACAACCATAGGTAATACTCCTAACCTTCAAGCTTTTGGTGACTCCTTTTCGACAACAATTCTATGGAATATCTAGAAAGCATGTAATGTTGGTATCTTTCAGGCTGCATCATTGAGCCCTCTACTCATATTACCTTCTTGGCACATAGGCTATGGGCTAAGGCTTCTACAACTATGGGGGTTACGCCAACTTGTGAGCCAAAGGTGGAGGTCTTTAGGCAAAAGCATGAGCTCCAGAGCATTGTGATGTAGATAGGTTGGGCAAAGTTGTTGCCGATCCTTGTGGGTGACCTGAAGCTCCCGAATGCTAATTTTTACAAACAATGGCGGGGTGATGTTACAACGTTTTGGGGAGTGCAAATTAGTATGAGGGAGGATGCACTGGCTAACTACCTAGGGGTTCCAGTGTTGGGAGAGGTGGTTCTTCCTTCAAGGTGTGGCCTGTAGGATGTTGAGGACTTCTTTCCACATGCTATCCTTGAAACAGCAAATGGGTAGGTTCCGCGTTCTACGCTCCCCCCTCTTTGGCAGGATGTTGGTAAGCTTGTGGAGCACTATTTTGTGCAATTTGGCAATGGCTGGAAACTACAAGTGATGCATTTTGCCTTCTTAAGGTGCATGAAGATGGGTGGGCCGGTTAATCTTTCTAATTCTTTCTAGCTACTTTGCACCAGGCACGTAGGGGACAACATTCTAGGCTTATTTTGGCACTTTGGTGGGTTGCAAAGCCATTAGCACCACCACCTCACCCTCTTCACTATACTCATGTGTACGAGTAGCACCATTTGTCGAAAGAAGCTTCATCATCTACGGCTCCAACACTAGGGGCATCAAGGGAATTGTCTTCAGTTAGCTCGATAGAGGGGTTTGAACCATGGAGGTTGATACTTTGTGTCAGCAAATGCAAGCAGCTCCACCAAATAGTGGCAAATGTAGAAGCTCGAGTCCGTGAAGAGGAGCAAGTTCTATGGGAGGCAGTCATTCTGCAACAAGCTCTAGATGTTCAAGCCAAGGTTCAAGCTGAACGTCACAGGCAGAGGAAGGAGGTTGAGGAACAGCAGCATCAACACAAGCACTAGGAGGCGATTGCTTGGCAGGAGCAAGAGCATGAGCTCAGAAGGGAAATTCAGGCTGAAATCATCAAGCAAGACGAAGACAGAGAATAGTAGGAGGAAGCTACTGAAGCACAAAGGGCCAAGGCTCTCCTTGAAGAGCATCAAAGAAATGCTAGATTGGAGCAAGCACATAAGTCCAACATTAGGCGTTGGCTGTAGGAGGGGCACTGCCCATATATGGTTATGAACATCAATAGGAATGTGTGGTGGGCTACTTTGCATCGCTATATCCAGTTGGTCACTGCTGATTCTCACCCTAATAAGACAAAGAACCTACTTTTGGATGTCATGAGAGAAAAGGAAGAGGAATTCCTCCGTTTCCAGGAGGCTGCTACATTTATGGCCACTCCTCACCAAAGGGAGGTGCTAAACAAGGTTCACTCCAAGATGCAGCCTAGATGCACCTGCTCCCATTTGCCTTACCAAGATTGAGTTTGACTCAACACTGATTTTTTGCTGCCTTTTACTTGGGCTTTGTGGCAAGGGTGGTTTTGCTTTCTCTGGGTTTAGGTGCTTGTGTTTTTGGGTGTTGGTTCCTTATTGTGCTGGGGTCCTATTTTGATCCTAGATAAGTTGGTCATTTCCGATTGTCGTCATGAGAGTAGGCCTTTTTTTTGTTTTTGTGTTGCTGATCAAGCCCTGCAGTTGGGGATGGGAGTGTTCTAGGGTTCAAGGGATGCTTCCTTTCTGTGTTTTGGCTTGGATTCAAGGGGTACACTGGTAGGGTAACCCTCTGTTTTCTGGTATTAGATCTCTCTGTACATATTCTTTATTAATATAGCCCAAACTTTTCCCAAAAAAAAAACATCAAAAATAATATTTTCTTTATAAAAGTTCAACCATGAATGACTTTGTCTCCAAAGGTCCATTTGAGGTCAAAGACGTGGCATTAGGATAGTCCTTCCATGTACTTTCCATTTATGCAATTTATTTTATTTCTCAAATAATATCTTTTCTTATTTATCAAATTTCTAATTTTTTCTTAATTATTTTTATTTAATTGTGAAAATACATCATAAGATATTTTATTGTGCTATATTGACTTGTTCTCTTTATGGTCTTGAATGGCTATTTTCACTCCAATTTTGATTAGTTGTTTAGATTAAGGTTTGATCCTAATCTAAGGTTAAGTAACATTTTCATTACTTATTTGCATAGGATTGCAGAAAATCAATGACGTATTACATGTGTGTCTAAGCATACCCACTTGGGATTGAATTTTTGACTCTCAAATCAGAAGCTACATTATTTAACTAAGTGAACTATGTCTCACTAACATCTGACCAACGAGGGATAATAAACAAAATACAGCAACACAATCCTAACCTTTTATGATCGACAAGAAAACCCTTCCAGCATGATAAGAATTTAATATCAATTAAATGTCTTAATTAAAACTTTAAATGCACAACACAATTAACAAAATGAAAATTTCTGATCCCTTTTGGACAAATTTCATCTACAAGCACCTTGCGTTGAAAAGAAATAGAAAATCAATGTTGAATGACATTTTTAAATGCATTACCCGGAAAAGACTTGATGCCCACTCATCAACGATTGCCTGTTAGAGAGAATTTATAAAACGACATTTTAGTAAAATATTTTCCTGGATGCAAAACCACATCAGAATGATTAGGCTCATTTTCAACTTTCAAAATAATTTGAATCCACACCTGGAGGTCTGAGTTAAATTTCCCTGCTTTGCGAATATAACCAGCAAGTAGTCGGAGAATTAAGACATCCAATGAAATGGTAGCTCGCACACCTGGCCGCTGAACTTTAACTGCAACTAGTTCTCCATTTGGGCGAAGTCTGGCTTGATAGACCTAACAATTTAGTTACAAGGGTATTTTGCATCATGCAATTTTTTAGTCTAATAGAGCATAATGCCAGTGCTTAGGAATCAGAAAAACCAGTACCTGGCCAAGTGAAGCAGCTGCAACAGGTTCTATTGATATCTCTGTGAATACAGTTTCAAGTGGCAATCCAAGTTCATCCTTAATTATTTCCAATGCAGTCACTGTTGAAAAAGGAGCTATGCGATCTTGGAGCAAAGAAAGTTCCTGAAGATATTCTGGTGGAACTACATCCTGTTAAACAAAACTAGAAAATTCAAGCTCTTATGAGTAAATACTTTTAATTAAACTCAAAATAACTATTCATTGAAAAGTACTCAATGAATTTCCTCACCATCATTGGATGTACATATTTTTAACTACTACAATATCATAATTGTTAGGGTTCACACAGGAGGCTCATAAAAAACGTGGAGCAATCTCAATATATTCTCTGCTCATTATGTTTCCATCTGTATCATGACCTTGAAAGCCAATCTCAAATCAACTTGCCAAGAATGTCCATGATGGCTTTCTACATAAAGAGCTTATTAGACTGAGTGATATCAAATTTTGTGCATGTTCCAAAGGTTACATGACCATTGTGCAAATGTGTATGCTATACAAACAACATAAATTTTGTGCATGTTCCAAAGGTTTAGATTCCCTCACTGCCCTAGTCAAGGATTGGAAACAAAACTCCATGGTTTGCAAGAGCAGTATCTTCAATAGCCTGCATGGCACTCTTATGAATTCCCAACAATCAGATTTGCTCGTGATTTGGCCTCGGGAAGATTCCCTTCTAGGTTTTACACAATAGCTAATTGTTTATCAAAAACAGTCCCTCGTATTAGTATTAGTATTTGCATTTCAAATTTTTACGACCCACAATGTCCAGCACAGAGAACCTAGGGCCATTCTGAAATGGCAGACACTATCTCCAATTCACATGCCTGGCTTGTTCGGAGAGACTTCAACTAATAACTACATTGCTGGGGAAGACGGTGATGAAGGAACTGTTCTAGTTGGCATGGACAGAATAGTTGAATTCATGGATTAGCATGACATACAAGACCTGCCTCTGAAGTTGCAGTTTCACTTTGTCCAATTGCAGATATGCAGATTCCTTGATCCTCACTTGAGTCAATTGTGTGTGGATGTCATCCAAATTGATTCACGAGTTCAGCCCCACTCTCTGGCTTGCAGAGACTTTTGTTCAGCCGTAGACTTCTCCTGCTTCCCTAGGGACACTTCTCCCATCACTCCCCTTTAGGGTGCAATGCCATTGGATAGATCACCAAGTAATCGGGAAGAAAATCAAGGAAATTTGGGCCAGTTGCTTCCTCCTCAAAGACTGCAAGGTATTTCTCATGAATGCTCCTGGGGAACTACAGCTCTTTATCAAGAGCTATAGATATGAAGATAAATTTACATTTTGGATACAGAAACCAGCTTTGCAATCTCACCTGCAGAAGCAACTACAGGACCTACAGAAGCAATATGCTTATATGTCCCAAAATATCCCAAGATATATTTCCTACCTTGAGGAGTTTTGGGTTTCTCTGAGGAGAAATTCAGGTTATATAATTGATTTTCTAGCAATGTCCTAAAGGATTTGTTAGTGGTTTGGTTGGCCCTAAGGGGGTCTGGTAAGATCCTTAGAAATAAGCCATCATTGTTGTATTCATTAATGTAAGGGTTGTAGAACCCCAAAATCTACTTTTGGAGCAATACATCCAAAGATGTACTCAATTCTACCCATACTTTAAAGATCGGATCAGGATCGCAATCTACGTCATTCTGGATCTTGATTTGAATAATTATAATCTGGATCAGTTCTAGATTGTAAACCAATTGAGAATCACAATTCCAGGTGATTTTGAACAAATTTGGAATCTTTAAAGCCACCAATTAGAAGTTAACATTTTTCAATGTTAAACATTTCTTTAAACATTAAAACACCATCCAAATAACAAAACTTGAGACACAATACAACTACAAAAGTAAAAAGAATGAGCATAGAACGTTCTGAATATACATCATCAACAGTATTAAGGTTTTCAGCACTTTGAGTATACATTCTTCTACAATGAGCAACACATTTGAAGCACAGCACATTCTTGAGGAGCTTAGCAGCAGATTCTTCAAGAGCTCAACAATGCATTCTTCAATTCAATTTAAATCACTTCAGAAGCTGCTTTCAAACATTCTTCAACTCATTGGTTTTAGTTGATGGTGAATACCAAATACTGCAATGTGGCACAAAGAAATAACCTGTACTGTAGCTTACATCTGAAACCTTTTGTAATGTATATGGGAGTATAAGGTATAAACAATGAATTTATGTTGATGTTCATGCTTGATGCAATGTTGTTATATTACTATGTTTAGAAATTTCTATTTTAAAGTTGAATTTATTATTTTTCATGGATTTTAAATTTTTTATCCTCTTGCATATACTTTTGAAAATGATTAAAAATATGAGGTTTTTTAATGGCTTTTAATATGGTGACTCTACATGATTCCGAATCATGATATGCAATCCATGATCTGGAATTTTAGGAATAAAAAAATAATCTACGACTTGATCCAATCTTCATCAGTATGATTCTACCTTATAAGTATGGACTGACCAAGTTGAAAACCACAGAAATTGGTGAGACTGTTCCATTGATTTAAATCCAATTTATGTATATAAAATTATTTAAACTTTTAATCAAAATTCATTCAACTGGCATATAAGTTCTTTGATCGACATTGCAATCCTGAATCTTTTAACTAGAAGTTTATCCAAAATCCAATCCGCACCACAAAATTATGAAGAATAGTATTGACTACTTCAAAAACAACACAAAAAAATTTTTAAAATAAAAGGAACAAGTATGCAGCAAGTGCATGTGCTTAGATGAATGATATGTTTACAAAGTGTAGATTTAGAAATGAATATGTTAGAAGTCTAGGGTAGTGGTAATAGAAGAGAATATGATCCTATATGAGTAAACACATTACTTCCAATATCATGGAACAGAAATGAATGTAGACAGAATAAGACATGAGGTAAAACAATTTTAAATAACATGAAAATCGTTGGAGGTCAAGGGATTTAACCTTGAACAAATAAAAGCTATGTAAGAAAAGTCCAACCAATATCAAAGAAATGGGATGAGCCTCCAATAACATTCAGGATCATCTTGTCCACTTGTTTATTATGCTCTATATTGATGTGCATTATGTTACTTTCCCAGCCCAAATCTTCATTCTGGTTATTTGGATTTAAGTCCCAATTAGCAATGGATCTTTGAGAAGGCTTGTTTTAAGGGTTTCAGATCAAGCATTTCAAAATTTCACATCATAAGCAGTTGCCAAGTACAAATTCAGTTTACAATCATAAATAAATCCATCATACAAAATTAAAGAATCAATCAATTCATAAATTTGTATTTATCATTGTCAATGTAGGAATAGGAAAAACAAAATTTTCAAATAATTAACGTACAATGAAAGCTCAACCAAATTTCAAAATATTAAATGCACAACTCCATAGAGACTTACTGGGCGTGAAGATACTGCTTGAGCAATTTTAACAAATGCCTGTATCATATCAATTGTTTGCATCAGTTTAAAAGTCAAAAATAAAAATATGAAAGGGAATGTCTGGCTTACAAAATCTGTACTATACATCTGGAAGTCAAATAGTAAAATTACGTTTCTACATGTAGACAAAAAGTCAAGAACGGATCAATCATCCACAGAAGAATTCAAATAAAAACTTTAAATATTTACAGCTAAAACATGTAATTAACTTAATTAATCCATACTCAACTATTTTTTTAAGATGGTTGAAGGAGAAATGCATGTGTGTTCTGGGTTGTGAAGATGCTGATGCTAATGGGTTCTTCGCACTGCCACTATGGCTGCAGATGCAGCTGGCAGAGCTCAGAGTAATCCTGCCATGGTGCCAGGCAGTTATATTGCTGATGCCCTCAAAGTTTCTCATCCGGTAAAGGCAGAGAAGGTAGATTTAGAAGACATGGTAGACTTCTGTATGAAACACATAGAAGAGGGTTTTCAAGTCTCTATTTCGAAGAAGGTGCTCCAGAATCAGCAAAGGCAGATCCAAAATGATCTAGTGGGTACTTTTTCAAGCAAGGCTCTATCTTTCTGAGACATGCAGGCTTGGATGAAGAAAACATACATGGTCTTCTATGGTGGTGGAGCTAGCTCCCATTCACGTGAGCATATATTTTTTAATATTTGCAAAGGCCTTAGACATGCATGTCATTGAAGCGATGATGGCCTGGCAAGTGGACAATCTAGTAACGTAGATTGAGAAGTGGGAGTAGTGTTTGTTGCTAACACAGAAGCAAAAACAAGGGATAGTTCCAAAATGCTCTGGTGGGTACTTTTTCAAGCAAGGCTCTGTCTTTCTGAGACATGCATGCTTGGGTGAAGAAAACATGGTCTTCTATGGTAAACCCAATGATTCATTACCATCTTCTCTCCAATTCATAATATCTAGATTCCAAATTTCTACAAGTCGCAAAATGAGACAAAATGTAGAACATAGGACAAAGAAAGATGGATCATTAGGGGAGACTGTATAGTTGGAAGAAAAAGAAGGTAAGGATATCGCTCTTGTTTGGGCTAACAATATGCTAGACTTCCTGCTTTTTGCATCATCTTCACAATTTGCAAATCAGGGACTACAATTTTACCTAATCAAGCAATCAGAAGGCCAGATTGCAAGTGCCTACTTGAGTAGAGAGGGTGTGGATGACCTCAAAACTCATCCATAAATGTCATCGTGCTCTTCAAGGGTTGCGTACTATTGCTTCAAACTATAGGCCCATCTTACTATTCTAGAGCAACGCCCCTCCTCTTAGATCTTCCTTCCATTTTGAAATACAATGGCTCCAGCATCTCATACTAGCCACAACGGTTAAGAAAGATTTAGGCTTCCTACTTAAAGAATGATTTTGAGAGAGAATGAATGGTTCTTCTCTTATTCACAAAATGAAGAATAACAACAATTATATAGGATTGCCAACAAATCTAATAACTAATTAACAGCAAATCTAACAACTAATTAGGCAACTAAATGCCTAAAGAAATGTTAAGAATAAAACAGGAAATAAATCACACTAAATCTGGAAAATATAAATGGAGGAATTCTAGGAATTAACTCCTAGAATCATTCTACACTCCCCCTCAAGTTGAGTTGTATATGTTTATCAAGCCCAACTTGGAGCTCAATTCTTCAAAGTTGATGCATGGTAGAGATTTCTTCAAGATGTCAACAATCTAATGTCATGTTGGTGGGTAAGACAGAGAGATTAGATCTGACTCAATCTTTTCCTTAATGAAATGTCAATCTATCTCAATATGCTTGGTGCGATCATGGTGCACAGGATTCTTTGCAATACTTATAGCTGCTTGGTTATCACAATAAACTTTCATGGAGTTTCCATAAGGTAGTTTAAGTTCTAAAAGCAACCTCTATAGCCACATGATTTCACAAATACTTAGAGCCATTGCTCTAAATTTAGCTTCTGCACTACTCCTTGCGACTACCAAGTGCTTCTTGCTCCACCCTGTGACCAAGTTCCCCCAAACATAGGAGCAGCATCCATTGGTTGATCTTCTATCGGTGGGAGATCCTGCCCAATCAACATCAATGTAGATGCTAATATCTCTATTGTTAGTTTTCTTGAATAATAACCCTTCTTCTAGTGTCATTTTCAGATATCTAGGAATGCGATAGACTGCATCAAGATTATCTTCCCTTGGATTGTTCATAAATTGACTTACAACACTAATAGAGAAACCTATATCTGGCCAAGTGTGGGAGAGATAGATCAATTTTCCCACAAGACACTAATATCTCTCTTTAACAACTAGTGGGCTATCTTCACTTACTCCTAATTTCTTTGTAGAATCCATAGGGGTTTTCGCAAGGTTTACAACCAAGCATACATGTTTCCTTTAATAAGTCTAAAATGTACTTATGTTGAAAAACACAAATACCTTTTCTTGACCAAGCAATCTCCATCCCTAGAAAATACTTGAGGGATCCTAAGTCCTTGACTTCAAATTCTATAGCCAGAAATTTCTTCAATCTAAGAATTTCTTCCTGGTAGTCTCCTGTCACAACTATATCATCTACATAAACAATCAAAATTGTCCTTTTACCTCCAATTGACTCCTTAAGAAACAAGGTATGATCTGCCTCTGGCATTGGTTGTAACCAAACTTCTTCATGGCCTTTGCAAACCTGTCAAACCATGCTCTAGGAGATTGTTTTAGCCCGTAAAGTGACTTCTTGAGCTTATAGACTTGTGTTGGCTTTTCAGAACTTTCAAACCCAGGAGGCATGTCTATGTAGACCTCTTCTTCAAGATCCCCATTGAGAAAAGCATTCTTAACGTCAAGTTGGTATAGAGGCCAATCAAGATTTGCAGCCACTAAGAAAAGAACTTTGATTGTGTTGAGTTTGGCTACCAGAGCAAATGCCTCTTGATAATCTATCCCATATGATTGAGTAAATCCTTAGCAAGCAACTGGGCCTTGTATCTTTCTATGCTGCCATCAAGATCGTGTTTGATTGTAAAAATCCATTTGCACCCTACAGTTCTCTTGTTGTCTGGTAGTGTAGTAACTTCCCATGTTCCATTCTTCNATTGGGAGAACTTGGAGGAACAACACCCGGATCAATTTCAACTTCAGACTCTGTAGGTTGAGTTGTGTTTGAGGTTTGAAGGTTCGATGGATTCTGAACCAAGGGCACAAGAGAAGGCAAAGTTAAAGCAATAGTGGGTTCAGTTTCAACATTGGTTCCCAAAACTGATACTCTTCAATTGGCTCACTCTCCCCCTAAATAGTAGTTTTCAAGAAGTAGGGTTGATCTTCCAAAAAGGTAACATCCATTGAAACAAAAAATCGACGTTTTTGTGGACAACACTTATACCCTTTCTATGTATGAGAATACCCAAGGAAGAGACACTTTTCTGATTTTGGGTCCAATTTGCTCTTGTGAGGTTGATTTATGTGGACAAAGGTAGAACATCCAAACAACTTTAAAGGAATGGTGGAAATAAGGTGGGAATTTGGAAAGGATTCAAGGAATACTTGACACAGTGTTTTGAAGTTTAAAACTCGTGATGGCATTCTATTTATGAGATAAGCAAATGTAAGAATAGCTTCCCCCAAAAAATATTTTGAAACATTTGATGCAATCATGAGAGATCTTGCAACTTCTAACACGTGTCTGTTTTTCCTTGCCAAAACTCCATTTTGTTGTGGAGTTTCAACACAAGAGCTTTGATGACCAATTCCCTAATCAAGAAGATATTTTCCTAGATGAGAGGAGAAATATTCTTTGGCATTATCAATTCTGAGAATTTGAATTTTACTGTTAAACTAGGTATTGATCATATTGTTGAGATTTTGGAAGATTGTCCCCACTTCGGACTTTTCTTTCATAAGAAATAGCCAAGTGACCCAAGTATGATCATCAATAAATAGAACAAACCATCTAGAACCAGTGCTATTTTTTAGTTTTGATGGACCCCGAACATCATTGATAAATCATGTTTTTCATCACTCTGATATCGGGGTGGCCACGATATCGGGTACACAATATCAGGTATGCGATATTGCGGCCCAAGATGCAATATCGTACATTCGATATCACAGGGTTACTCCCGGGTCTGTAAATACCGTGCCCAAGCGCACAATTGGAAGTACATTTTTAGCAGTCAGTAGCAAAGCTCTTGCAGTTTGCCATTTGAAAGTTAATATATTTTCCAAGTGCCCGCAACAGGAGATCTAAGTGTAAACAAATCTTCATTCAAGTATTGATGTACCTAAGCACACCATTGTGTTGGCAATAAAGATGAACTCTTTGATCCATTCCTTGCAGCACTTGAGATTTTCTTTCTTATGCATTTACATATTGTTATTTCCTGCAATTTACATTAATGTTATTTATGCAACAATTAATTTTGATCAATTAAGCAAATCGTTAAATTACACAAGCATGACCCCTTCAAGCATACGTGTGACCCTTGGTAGCTCAAAAATGATTAGCATTTGACAACCCAACAGTGTTTGCATGAAGTTCAGGATGTGTTCAGGAAGTGGAAACGGTTACTTGTGTTAGGCTAAATTAGATTATAGTTTACTTAGCAGTTAATTGCTCTTATTTTTAATCACTCTTACTTTTATCTTTGTTCTAGGTGAGTAATTCCAGAAAAACACAAAATAATAAAAATCTTATGCCTCAGTCACACTTAACCATACAATTGCATTCCACAAATGGGATTGGGAAGACAATGAACAAACAACACGAACACATTGTTTAGCTCTAGTGTACTTAGTAACTATAGTCTACAGAATTTGACTAGATTGCACATGAACATTTGTGATTCGTATGGTTAAGCGTAGGGGTACCTTGTCGCTCATCAATCACTATGAACAAGAGCAAACAGTTGAGAAGATTTGTAAGGAACACTTTGATATGAATTTCGAATCGAACATGTTTCGATAGTTGACAAATCTCACAATGGAACAACTTTGGATTTTTATTAACAAATAATGATGGAAATAATTTTGCAAGGTATCGAAAATTTGCATGACCTAAACTACGATAGTGCCATAGAATGACTACACTATCTTTATTTTGAGAAGAGATGAAGGATGAAACAAGACTCTGAGAAACAAACTTGGTAGATTGATGTTGCCCCTTTAAGTGCTCTTTACTTTCCAGAAGATAGAGGCCCGCAAACACCTTAGCCTTACCAATCATCATCCCTAATTCCAAGTCCTGAAATACACAGTTTTGAGAAGTGAACTTAGTGATGCAATTCAAATCACTTGTGAGTTTACTAATAGACAAAATGTTGCAATCTGAATTGGGAACTAAGAGAACAGATTTCAATGTTATGTCCCTTGAGAGAGAGACTGAACCATATCCTGTCACCTTAGAGTGAGAACCATTAGCAATCTTAACAAAATAATTTTAGGTACATGAAACAAAGTTCTCAAACAAGTTCACATTCCCAGTCATGTGATCAATTGCACCTGAGTCAATCTAATCCATCTATATGAACTATTGAGTGTTAGTAATATTACCTTTCTAAGCAACTGACTTGTTCCAATTGTGGTACCTAATAGTTGACATTGGATGGTCTAAGTCATCAATTTTTCAAGAGCATCAAGTTGTTCTTTGTTGAATGGAGACTAGGTGGAGGCTGATTTTTCTTCCCCAAGGATCACAGTAGTGTGTCCGCTAGGCTGGTGATCTCTCTATCCTCAAGATTTATGATCCAGAGGGTATCCATGAAGAGCATAGCATTTGTCTTTCGTGTGACCCAATTTCTGACTGTGTTCACACTTATGTCTTCCTTTCTTTGATTGGTTCTCACCGGACTTGGCTAATTTCCATTATACTGCCATTGTTGAAGGCTCACCTACTTGCCCTCCAAGCATAAGTTTCCTCCTACTCTCTTCATGACGAACTTCAAAGAAAGCTTCTCAGAGAGAAGGTAGAGGTTTGGTTCCCAAGATGCAACCACAAACATTATAAAGACTAGGATTCAATCCCATTGGAAACTTGAACACTCGTTTCTTCTCAATGATAGACTTATCCTTGACTCCATCATTTGGACTCTCCCAGTTGTAAATCTCGTACCGATCTAATTGCTGCCATTGACATAATAGGAGATTGAAATATTGAGTGACATTGAGATCTCCTTGACAAAGGTCGTTAAGGTTGCTCTCTATCGCAAATAATTCTGATGTATTTTCTTTATCAGAAAAAATCTCCTTAGCTGCATCCCAGATCTCCTTCGCAATTTCGTAGAACATAAAGTTCTCACCAATCTCTACCGTCATGGAATTGATCAGCCATGACATCACCATGTTGTTCTCTACATACCATGCTTTGAACTATGGATCCTCCTTCGATGGTGCAACCGAGACTACATTGACATAATCATCTTTCCCTTTCCCCCTCACATACATTAAAACCAACTGGGACCACTGAACATAATTAGGACACGAAAGTTTGTGGACTATGACAGGAGGAACAGAGGCATATGAACTGCTTGAATTTGGGAGGGTGGCAGTTTCGATGATGGGGGTAATTGCAGAAGAGAATGTTGGGTAGTATTTGCCATGAACAAAGAATGGCAATAGAGGCTGGAACAATGCAGGTGAAAACACATTGGTAGGATCTGAAGCAGAAAAAACAGCAACAGAGAAAGAATAGTCGTGTCAGAGGAGAGGTTCTAGATAGGAACCCATCAGAAAAAATTGTCCCTAGGTATTAAACCTAAAGCTCTAATACCATCAGAAAAAAGATTGATTTTGAGAGAGAATGAATGGTTCTTCTCTTATTCACAGAATGGAGAATAACAACAATTATATAGGATTGCCAGCAAATTGACAACTAATTAGGCAACTAATTGACCGCAAATCTGACAACTAATTGACAACAAATCTGACAACTAATTGGGCAACTAAATGCCTAAAGAAAAGGAAAGAATAAAACAGGAAATAAATCACACTAAATCTGGAAAATATAAATGGAGAAATTCTAGGAATTAACTCCTAGAATCATTCTACACTACTCGATAGAACATGACCCAAGATAATTTCTAGTGGAAGGCCAGCAACTTAAGGCCTTCATCAAGGCTTGAAAGTACAAAGATAAATACGCATTGTAAGGCTCAATAACAGACAATCATCTCATTTACGATGGATCCGAGAAGAATAGGAGTAGGTAGAGGATCATTTAGAAAAGGTATTATCACTGTTCTTCCAAATATGACAGTTACGGCAGAACAAAAAAGTATATTAGAAACAGAGGTCTAGGATTAATTTGCTCAAGCAAGGAACAGACACACAAAGTTCTTTTTTCAAATGGCTCATGCTAGTGCAGCTATGAACAGGATAACCTCTGAAGTTTCACTATCCATGATGACGAGGAAATGAGAGTTGGCTTCAAACACTACGCCCAAAATATTTGGACTAAGGGAGAAAACTCCCAATTCACTGTGCCCATTACTAAGTGTGGTATGGATGTGGATAATAAGGTTGTGATAACGTTAGTGATAGTCAAGGAGGTCTGAGAGATCATCAAATCCATGAAGAATAACAAAGCTCAGGGGCCAAATAAAAGGCCAATGGAATTTTTTTCAAGTACTTTTCTCAAGATATTGGCAAAAATTTCACGAACACAATGGTCATCATTGTGCAAAGGGATGAGGTTAGATGGAAGATCAACAACATCAAGGAAATGTTGGTTTCCAAAAACGATAGGCCCATAGGGATTTGCAAAATGATACTTCACATCCTATCCAAGGTTCTAGTTAGTAACCTAGCCCCCATCCTACCTAGGATTATTGCTTCCAACCACGCCAAATTTGTGACTAACATGTCCATACAAAACCAGCTGATCCTAAATCATGATCTTGTGCATTCTTGTGATATCCACTTTCCTAACAATGTTTCTAAAACTTAACACAGCAAAAACTTATGACACCCTCAACTGGGACATCTTACAGTAAATCATGAGAAAGAAGGGTTTTTGGGAGCATTACATTTGTTTATGCCTTAATATATAGAAAACAACAATGTTCTCCATCCAACTTATGGAATCTCCTCCTCTGCCTTAGGAAGTCAGACAATATTGGATAGTATGAGCAGGATGGCATTGAACAAGACCAAGAGAATGTGACTTCAAATGAGGACCATGGCATCATACAAAACTGGAGATTAAGAATGATGACATGCTGGAAGTTAAGGATAACGTAGACAGGAATAATATTCCAAAGGAAAAGACATCAGAAGATGAGCACTTCGAGTAGAAGCTGCCACTGGACCTTGTAGGACGAAAGGCTGAGAAAGACAAAGCCAACTAGTATGCAATGCACATGAGACATATGAAGAAAAGGTACAAAATAAAATCCTTATCTCTAAACACTGCCCCTTTCAACAAATTAGCCTCACCAAGTATGATTTAGCACAATAAATATAATTAGCCTATAGAAAGTTCACCCTTGTTTTGCACCCTGGCAAAAATCTAGGACGCAAGAAAACAATTTAAGGAGCTAAAGCTATGTATGAAGAACTTAACCATGAGAATAATAGAGATACTGGTGCCATTATGCACGATCACAAGTTTCTTTGTTGCAAACCTTGCTCTATGTAAATGAAGAGGACATCTTGCTTTGATTTTGGACTATTTTACTTTCAAATTGATTTGTTTATAACCACTGTATTCGATAGTGTTGGCATTGTTTCGCATCCTTATCCTGCTTATGGGTCTCTATTTTAATTTCTGTTGATGCTTGGATGGGGATCTGCCTCTCCTTGCAAATGGGTACAGTATTATCGACGTCATTTTTGTAGAGTGATTAACCCTTTATTTGTTGAGCCAATTTTGTGTATAATCACTCACCCATTTTTAGTGGCTTCTTATAGGGTTTCTGTGGCAATTAGGAGGCTTATGCAGTTATCCCCCTTCTGTAACTGTCACCTTTTCACAAAAAACAATAATAACTAAAAATCCAGTAAAAAAGTTATCTAGAGTTTCTGATGCTGAGAGAGTAAAAATTAAGGATGAGATTGCTGATCAGTCATTTTTCAAACAATGAATCCATCATTTCATAGTATTACATGATTATAGTAATCATTTGTGGTCAAGGTGTTTGCAACTTTGCATAACATTATTAAAAATTCAATTTTGTGTTTCTTAAATCATTTTTATGTAGCTCAAGTGTACTTAAAACACTTCAACAGTTTCAAGGCCAACATAAGACAAAAAGTATTCGTACAAGATCAAATGTTAAACAGGATGTTAAGTTTTTTAGTGCTAATTTGGCTAGATGCATTTAGTCGTTCCTAATGGAACATTTTGACTTTGGTATCAAAGTAAGTTATGTCTGAATTAATCCATCTAAAATATCTCTCAAGTAGTTCAACATGATTTAGCAATCTTCAATGCACCAAGTGGATTACTTGCATTTTAGTGAGCATAAGTGTACACTACAGACAACCCAATAACTACAAGTAATCCAAGAGGATTGCTAGTGTGTTTTCCTTATGATTCTCTAGATGCTCTTCAACAAAGTAACACAAATAATGAAGAATTCACACTAAGGCAGAGATTACATAGGCATTGTTCAATGATCTCTGCAGTTATAAAAAAATTGCCATTATATTCATTTATGAGTATGATGATTTTTCTTTTTCTTTTTCTTTTTCTTTTTTTTTTTTTTGGAAAATGGATCAGGTTGTATTAATATACAGATATATACATAGTACAAGCCAAAAGGAAAGCCTAGCCTTCATCAGAGATGACAAGAAACAAATGGGGGAGAAAGCTCCCCAACACACCAAGCCTCAAAAACAGCAGTTGACAGAAGTATAGAAAAAGATAAACAGTGAATTATGGATTGCATACTGGCCTAGACCCACCTCATAACCTTGGTCCCCCAGGAAACCCAAAAACCTAATTGAGATCCCTTTCGAGGATTTAACAAAAAGTGATGTCATGCAGGAAAGGGAGGTGAAGCCAGCCACAACAACACCATTGGATGTGATGGATCTCATTCAGCAAATCCTAATCGTCCTTGGACTTAAACAAATCAGCCACCTGGTGAAAATTTTGAAATCTCTCCAACCACCTCCCTTTCTCCGCCTCACTCGTGTGTGCAGCCTTATCTAGATAACCCAAGTGGGAAACTTGCCATAATAAGGACTTAAGGTCATCCCATAGGGTGTACCAGTTGATGCCCAGCATCACATAGGAGCAATCCTTGTTTCTGAATCATTCTTTAACAGTCTCCTCATGCTACTTCTTCAAGCAGTTCTACATTTCCTCACATTCACGTTGTTCGATATCCTATCTTTTGTGTTCTTCTTCCTCTCAACACCTCTTGTCCTCCAGCTCATACCACACCTATACTTTAATTTGTTCATGCAACTCAAACTCTAGGTTGTGTCAGAGCCCATCTTCTAGTGGTTGTAAACTTTTGGCTTTCCCATTTGAGCTTGACCTCCACGTCGTCCATGGCTGCAACAAGTTTGACATCAACTTGCTATTTCAGTTCCATCTCGATCTCGTTGGTCTATTGTCGAACTTCCTTTGCATATATGTTCCTCAACCTATGTCTTCCAATTCTCCTCCCAATCATGCCTACTTTGTTCCAACCATTGTTGGACCTCCTGCTCTACCACCTCTTTCAAATTTTCCGCATATGGCCACACCACATTGCTAGCCTCCAAGGCTCCCTCTGCATTTTGGGCCTGTAGATCCCCTTTATCCCATGTGGTTTGGAATGTGAAGCCCTTCTTTGTCGTTCCTCTATTGTTAGCCTTCAAGCTACCAAAATCATGAGCAGTCTTCAAACCCTTGAAACTCTTGAAACTCTATATCTACCTCCTTCTATAGACCATGCAGCAGTTGGAAACTCTTGATAGAGAAACCAAAGATACTTGCAAACAAGCTTGAGACAATTACCAAAGTGTAAAAATGAGGCCCAAATGTCTGCTAGCTTGCCTTTTTACACCACCACCTTAAAGAACTTCGGCAGGTTGATCCATTGGTGCAAAAGGAGACACTGCATAAAGGCAAAATGGGTGCCTTGCAACTTGGATGTGCTCCCACAATGGACAAAGAATCTTTCTACCAAATCCATTGCTTTCTGGCATAGGAGAGGCAATTTGGCCCTCAAGATTTTTCCAAACTATCCTCGACACAACACCAAGAAAGAACATTGCCACCTCCTATAGGCTCTGCATATTAAGCAAAACAAGCTCCCCCTCTACTGAGGCCTCAAGATAATCTATAATGGCCTACTCAAAATGATAAGTCCTTGTTCGCCAAAAGGCCATTTGGAGAAGACTTGGAAGGTATTCAGCTCATCCTCCCCCTATAACCTAGAAAATAGGACAGCCTAGCCAACCGCCTCCACCATTTCCCAAAGCTCTACATTCTCTTGATAAGTCATTTTATCTGGTTTAGTCATACTAGCCTCTACCATCGTAGCAGACGCTTCTCTACACAACTTCTAAGTAGCCCCCACAATCAATGACAAGAGAGGAACTACGGTAACAAAGAAGATAACCGTGTTCTCTACTTTCGACAATAAACAAAGGACAATCGTAGCAAGTCACCCATAAGCAGTGTGCTTGGATGAATGCTTGTGAAGGACCAAACTTGTTGCATGAACTAACAGTTATAAAGTAAATGCTCAATTTCAAGGATTTGGTTATTGCAAAGAACACAATGCAACAACACATGCATGTCACACCTAGTAAGGAAAACATGTGCTAGGATCATCTATCTTTCCAGCAACCAAAGAAGCATTTTGATCTTTTCAGGAAGAAATCCCTTCCAGGGGCTACTCCAATGCCTAAGCATAGGATATTGCTGCAAATACAATTTCTTTCCCATCTCATAAATAGGGAAATTGAGATCGTTGATGAAACTATGATGGGTGAATAAGTTTTTCCATAATGGTGAGGAGTGTAGGAGACATCCTAGGGACTCCCAACATCCACCCCCCTGCCCCCGCCCCAAAAAAAAAACAAATGCTTTCCTAGGTTTAGCCACCTCATCCTAACAAACTAAATGAAGTTTTGATGGCCCTTTGCCACTTGACTAGATGAAGTCTTTGATAACTTTGTTCAGCCTATTGATAAAAAAGGATGAAGGCTGACAAACAGATCCCACATATCATGTGAAGGCCAAACGGACCAAAATAGCAAGGACAACTTTTCCTTTACTAGAAAGAAAGTTCTTAGCCCAATGCATGACCCAAACTTGGAGTCTTTGTAAGAGGAAACCCCATGTCCTTGCCTTCTCCCGATCAAAGATGGGGATTACTAGGTAGGTGTCTTTCAAGACCCTAGTCCTGATAGCAAAGAATCTACAGATTCTATTATGCATATTGGGGCTTGCGTAGATGAGTTACCCTAGTTTATTTGTAGCCCTAGCTCCCTTCCCATGCAACCAATAACACACTTCAGAGCAACCACTTCAGAAACAGTGGCTTTCATAGTGACTATGGTATCGTTAGCATAATGGTTAGCAATACATGTAATACCTTCTATCGCTAACCCATGAACTCCCTTTGCTCTGCAATAGTCATTCATCAAGTCCATGGCTATGATAAATAAATAAGGGAATAGAGGATCCCCTTGTCTTAGCCCTCTCTATGGGGATGAAAAGGCTTAAGATACCCTTCAAAGTCAAAGGAGAAAGCTCCCAAACATTGAATGTGTATGCATAATTGGACATGTTTCTTATTGAAACCTTTAGCCAACATAATATGTTGAAGGGAAAACCATTCTAGAGAGTCATAAGCTTTAGCAATGTCGTGTTTGATAAACATATCTAGAAATGAGACCAGCTTGACTGAATGAATAATTTCCTGAAGAAGAAGAATCTGATCCTAGATGTAACAACTTTTGACAAAACTTGTTTGTTGTTGGCCAATCAAAGTGGGCATAAGCAGCTCCATTCTCTGCACAATCACTTTAGTAAACACCCTGAGAAGGGTATTACAGACCCCAATGGGTCTAAAATTGGAAAGGAGTTAAGGGCTATTGACTTTGCGTATTAGAACAATTCAAGAGCAATTGATTTCTTTCCTGACCTATTCCTTATGACACATTAGGTTGAAAGCATTTGTCAAATTATCACCGAGATCATCAAAGAATTTCTTTAAAAATTATGTATTCCTATCTCCTTCCCTAAGCCATCTCACATGCAATCTCTCCTTCCAATATATCTCCTCCTCACGATAAAGAAGCTGCAGTTCCTGTAGGGCCTTGAGTTCCTACTAGCTGAGGTCCTCCCCTTCCTCTTGAGATTCTTGAATTTGTTGAAGTTCCTACAACACTCGCTATTTCTGAAATTTAAAGGCAAATTTATCCTCCTTGTGGTGTTTTTTGATTTTGTATTATAATTGAGCAAGGCCCTATTTGAGGAAGTTCCTTGGATCAATATAGCTTGTGGAGGCATCCCAAATCTCTTACACATACCTCTTAAACCATGATTTGGTAAACCATGATTGTTCACATCTGAAGTGTGTGGGTATACTTCATTCCCCTAAATTAATGGACAGCATTAGGCCTGTGGACAATAGCCCTACATTCCCAGGCCACCAAGCCAACCTGGTACTTCAATAACAAAGAGGAACTCATCCAGACCCTATCAATCCACAACAAATAGTGTTGGCCCCTTTACAACAATTAGTCCACGTGACCTTACAACCACTAACTTCCAAATCTATTAGACTAAAATTGATGAGACGCGATATCGCATGCACCGCGATATCGCGTCGTCCNTATGAAACCAAAGCATTCAAGGCTACTTGGCAGTTGGGTCAAGTCCTCAAGAGATTTCTCCCAAGAGAAAAGTTGCTAGTTGAAGTCCCCCACAATGATCCACTAACTATGATCCAGCACTTTGTTAGCAATATTGTGCAACTCTATAATCCTATCCTAATAGTTCTAGGAGCCCTAAAAAATTTGTAATTTGCAGCTTCAAGTCTTGTAAGAAGAACTGTAATGATCCAATTTGAGATAAAAAAACTCAACAACTATGGACTTGGTAATCCAAGCCAGCCCCTCGCACAACCCCTTGCCTCCATAGAAAAGAGATTCCAACCATTCCAATCCAAGAGGTGGCTCCAAGAGTGCTATAGTTTTGTCTCTTGAACACAAACCACATCACATCTAATGAGGACATCACCTAGCGCAATGTATCAATCCTCAAATCATCATGTCTTTTCCTTGAGTTTTGGCATGTTCTTGATCAGTTCAAGGTGTTTTGGGGACAATGGGAACTTGTTTGGAGGTGTTTTGGGGCCAACGAAAACTTGTTTGGAGGTGTCTTGATGTCCCATGCTTTAGAATAGATGTCTTGTTTTTGGTAACCCTGGCAAGATAGATGTCTACTCCAGCAGGCAAACATCCACTCCAATAGTTAGACTTCTTATCCATAGTTATAGACATCTACTTCTATAGAAAGACATCCAGTATGCAACTAGTCAGCTTCGGAAAAGACATCTACTCTAAGACCTTGCCATAGTCAAGAAATACATCTCTAATGTCCAAGATGTCTTGTCTAAGCACAAGATGTTTTTAAAAGGCAACCTCCAACTGACATATTTTTGAAATTGGAGAGTCAAGGGAAGGTGAAAGGTCAACAAAAAGGTGTATAAATTAACATCAAGGGCCTGAGTAAGAGGCAAGAGATGGGGAGAGTATGCGTGAGAGAGAAGAGACTCAAAAGAGAGACTCATTGTTCATATATATTTGTGTGATTGTCAATGAGTGAGTGAGCATCATTGATGGTCTACTTGCATCGAGAGTGGAGTGAGAGTTTGATTAAATTAGTTGTAGGTTCTTGGGAGTGTTCTAGCTTTCTTTGTGCTTTGTCCTCATTTTCTTTGGGCAAGAATAAAGAATTTCTTTTTCTTCTTATTCAATTGTAGTTTTTTCTTGGTTATTCAAATTTCAGTAAGTTTGGATTGTGGAATCCAAGGGAGCTCCTCATCAACAACTTCCTTGAGAGATGATTTCCAATAGGATATGTCTCATACAAGGGTTCCCTAGCCCTTGCAATTCCACATGAGCAACTTCATGATCTACCCAAAGACCTCTTCTTGTAGACCTCCTTATGAGTCCCCTAAATCCCCATGTCTATGCCATGCTTTGTTTTTCTTTGTCATGTTTCCACAAGAGAAGGCTGCCCGACCTTCTTTTGATACTATGAGACACTAAAGCCCTCTAGCATACTGTCAAGAATCTTACATCTAACCAGACCAGATGTCATAGAAAGTGAACCCAAGGTCCGCAAGGGGATTACCCAAGGGCCCAACAAGGAGATTTCTTTAGTAGTAGCAATCTGCAATTCCTTAAGTTGTTCGAACGGAGTTGCAAACACCTCCTATTCCACCTTAGCCTCAACCATGTCCAACATTTGGGCAAACCATGGCAGGGACCTATTAGCCCTATGATCTTTAAGGGACTCCAACCCATGGTCCCATTCCTCTAGTGGCACATTGGCAAGGCCAAATTCCTCTACATCAAGTACCTCCTTCACCAGGATACTAAAGTGATTTACATTGCCTCTTGCCAATGCAACTATCATTGACACAACTGTCACATTTTGAGGGGTGGAAACAGTCATAGCCCTAGCATTGCTAGGGGCCCTAGGATTCCTATGTTCCTTGTGGTTTACGTCCTACCACACTTATGATGCCCCTTGTTTTCCTTGAGCAAGGGTTGCTCATCTAGCCCCACCCTCCTTTCAGATACGAACTCTTCTACATTCTTTTACTAGATGGTTCACCTTTCCACAATAATCACATCCCTATGTGCTTGGCCTATGTGGTTGGTACCTTCTTATGCTCAATAGGGACATTCTCGTATTCAACAATCAAGGACTCCACACCAGTTGGAGTTTCCATGATAACCTCTCTTAGCAGTTCAGCTTCCTTAACAAACTATCAAACGCAAAAGCAAACTTATCCCATTCAAACACAAGATGCAACGAATTTGTCAAAGGTGATAAACTCTCTAAAATATCCAGCCAAGGCTGTAAGGAATGAATTAGTCCATAGATCCCATGGGACCCCTAAAACCCTAATCTAGACAAGAAGATGGTCAAATAAGCCCTCATTCTAAGATTCCATATAATCATTTTTGTTTAACTCATGTATACAATTTTTTTTTAAAATGCTTAACATTTTTATGAATCATAAATATTATGTGGCTCTTGTAAAATTTGTATCCTATAACAAGCCATCTATAAAAATGCATTACAATTTTTCCCTTTTCAACTCTAATGATAAGGGCTAGACTCGCACTAATCAATACTTGAGGCTCAATTGATCATAAAACTAGGTTGATTGTAGCACCTTCATTACCTTCTATATTTATGAAATATTATAATACCTCAACAAGATGCATAGCCAAGAATGGCAGCTATCCTTTCTTTTATCTTAATATGATTGAAATTAACAAACAATTACATGACTTATTTCAAGTTTATTTTGCAAGCAATATCAATGAATGTGATTTAGTATAATCAAACCAGCCTGCTATCATCTACCTACCAATGGTCATTTTATCTCCCATTGACTCCTACCTGCACTTTAGGTAAGTTTTTAGGGGGAAACCCTCCTTCTTTATATGTTTTTGTTAAATTCTTTGAATATTTTGATTTTCTCACAGTAAGAAAAAGTAAACCCTTACCATAACACAAGATATTTTATTTGTTGCAACATATGGAAATTATATTAACCAAATAAAATTTAATAGATATTAACTAATGAAATAATATATGTAATTATATATAATTGATTAAAGTGGTGAAGGATATTTCAAGGCATCTAGATACAGAGGAAAAGAAAGAACACGTGTTAGTTATTTCACCTGCAAACGGAAAAATTTTCAAACTGTCATGTGAATAAAAAGTATTTCTGCGTGCTAGATCTCAAATATTATTAACATCTTATCTTTAAAGAGACAGAAGGCTCAGAATGATCAATGTGAAAAAAAGACAAGCAGACTTGCAGACTGACTGAGATTATCAAAATATCTTACTATGACATATTCCAGGTTATATTGTAACACCCACTCATAGGGAGCAAGAGCTAGCACCCAAAGCCCCCTAAAAAGAAGAAAGTTGAAAGAAGAAAATGCCCATGTGGCTTTCTTTCTACAACAATCAAACTAGCATTAACCTTTAAAATTTAAAACGAGATGCCGGCACGCACGTGTGATGCAGGCTCGAGGATGGTGGGGCCTCAAGCCGTGCACCCTTCTAACCACCAAATATCCCCGAATCGACAGCTAGCAGCGGATCTGGCAGGGGCAGTTGCCCGAAAAAATCAAAATCTTTTTATGGCTGTTTAGAAGCGACGCGCTGCCCGTGCATGCCCTCCTGCGACGACGCAGGATTCTACAAAGCGACACGTGTCTTGCATGCGTAGCATTTCGCGTTTGAATGTGAATGCATGTGTGCCACGTGGTGTGTAGCAGCAATGCCCCCCCCCCCCCCCCC